>JAABKJ010013439.1:0-10311 GCA_011634705.1 Andricus grossulariae
ACCTTTTTGAAAAATATTTTACCTGAACACCGGTATATTATATGATACATATCATAATATTTATTATGATAATTACAATTATTGAATGAATCGAACAAATTAAGAACTGAGAAAAGATAAGACTAGAGGATAAGAAATGATTTCACCTTTATTATCTAAAAATATGTTTTTTGAAATGTTGTGTTTATTCAAGAAAATATCTTATCGATGAATATGAATTACTGTGCAGCAATAGAATAGGGAACCAACGGGTTCAATATAGATTTGATTTTAATGGAAGAGATGAATAATCAAGTAAAAAATCAATACAAAGTAAAAAATATTTGTATTGAATTAAAGTATTTTGTTTCATTTATCACTTTTTAGTTGGTAATTCAACAAAAAAATACAAGATTTCCCAAATTATAAAGTTGGCGGCAACTTAATATTCCCGGAACGGAGAATTCATTTATCTAAATAATTAACGAATTATTTTAATAATAAGTAAATAATAAAATAAAATATGTGATTGTGATAACGATAGATTTAGATATGTGTTTGCAGAAATTGTCAATAACAATTACGAAAATTGTTTTTTAATGATTCACACCCAGATTTAAGAGCACTATTAACTTATTTCCGGATAATTTCCTTGGAGAAACCACTATTTTTGATTAGGAAATTATATATCTAAGTTTTCGTTTCTAAATTATTCAAGTCAATCACATAAATGAATCCTCCATTCACTATGTTAGCCAATTATCACAAATTAGGCCATTTTATTAAAAATAAAAAAAATAAAATCTTTTCCTAGGAAAAACTGACAGAATAATTCATTTTTTTATAGAAATGGTTACTAACAATTACAAAAATTGTGATTTGATTTCTTACATCAAATATTGTAATCACTGATAATTTATTCTCGGTGAAAAACAGCTTATTTGTATTTCGAAAAATATTAATAACAATTATATAAATAAATATTGGATCAATTCTTTCCAGTGAACAAACGTTGTTTTTTTGCATTAGGAAAAATAAATCTAGGTCTTTATTTATAAAAATATTTATGAAAATCATATAAATGTTTTTCTTATGATTTGTTTTAATCAGCAATAATAATTTAATTTCAACCATAATCAGAAAAAAAATTTCTTTCTCTAAAGAAACGGCAGATTGAGATATTCCTGGATAAAATATATAATTTTAACAATTATTGCAACAATTATGTCTGAATGTCCGATATCCAGTTTTAATATCACTATTAAGTTATTCACAAATAATTTCACTGAAATTATGGTTTTTTGTAGTCCAAAATAATAAATATAAGTTTTTCTTCACAACAATATTTATAAAAATCATATAAATTAATTTTTGATCAACTCTTTCAGTTGATCATCCCACATAAGCCCATTCTAATAATAGTTGAAGAAAAAATATTTTTTTTTTCACGAGAAAACGACAGATTGAGATATATTAATAACTTTATATTGAATATTACATATTTTGATGAGAAAAAACTCAACTGATTCTACACTTGAAGGGCTGCACCCGTCTTTCAAATATCTGCACTAGTATTCAACTAAAATTTTGGATTCGTAGTACATTTGGAAAATCGTAGAAAAACCCATGTATAGTACAGCAGACTTAATTTCGATTTTAATCTAGAGACGAGTGTGCTATTTTTTCCTTTAAAATTTTTTGTTATGCTGGAACACAGTGCCGGTTAATTATAATAATAATAATAATAATAGGTCATAACTAAATTGTAGAAAGATTTGAAGTCGTCATAAATTCATTATCCCCTGGTTATCTTTACCCACTTCAATAACCTACATGGGCCGACGGTGGTCTGAAAATAAAACCACATCCAATTAAATTTTCTATTTTTGATCGAAAACAGTTGAAATCATTCACAAAAGAGGAATTTTTAACAAAAATACTCTACTTCTCAACCAACAAAGAACATTTCTTCGAATCACAGAAAAATGTTCATTGGCTCTCATTCCAAAAAACGTTTCTTTGTTTCCAATACATTTCGTTTTTTTAACGGAAAGGATAGTAGCGGAAGTGGTAGGGAGAGGAGGGATATTTGAAGAAATGTATGGGAGGGATAGTAGCGTCGGTGACATTAGGAGGGGCAGAAAGTGGAAGGAGAAAGTAGGGGAGGGATCTTGTTTGATGAAATAGAGAGGCGAAGAAGTAGAAGACGGATAGTAGCGTTGGTGGGGTTAGTAGAGGAAGAGTGGTAGGTGAGGAATGGATACTTAAGAAGTGGCTAGAAGGAATGAGTGGATATCTTGCACGAGAAGGGAAGTTAGGGTGGGGCAGTAGGGAGAAGTGCGAGGGTATTTAAAAAACTGCATTGTTAGGGAAGTATGAGATAAGAGGGCAAGAGAAGGATGGATGGAGGGAAACTGACGGGACGGTCAGTATGGGATGGTAGGCGATGTACGAAGGAGTTTAGTGATAATAAAGTAGGGTAGGGATTGTAGGGTTAGTTTCGCGAGGACATTATATGAGATAAAGTAGGAGAGGATGTGTGCGAAAGAGTGTAGGGTTGAATCAGTAGGGAAGGTGTCATTGTGGTAGTAGGGATGCATCAGTGACATAGGGGTGGAGAGAGAGAAATAGAGGTGGGGACGCCACGCTAGGGAAGGGTGGAGAAAGAAGAGTGACTAAGTATGTGTGTAAAGAAGTGTAGAGTTTGCAGAAGTTATGGAAGTGCAGTAGGGGTGTTTGGGATTAGCCAGAAGGTAAGGGTCAGTAGTGAAGAGGAGGCATAGAAGAATAAGTGTGGGCAAGTGAGTGGGAGGGTAGACGAAATGTTACGGAATTAGCAATTTGAGAGGGGATGTTGAGGTCGGGAGGCGAAGATAGTTAGGGACGGGAAAGTGAAGGTTGGGAGAGTAGTGTGAGAAGGGGGAATAATTGATATGAAAAAATAGTTTGAAATTCGTATATAACACATTTAACGAACTCACAGGCTCTTATAGTAGTTCAGTTTGTCGTCCCATTCTTTAGCACTCGCGCATGGTAGCGCTGCTGCAATAACATTTCTTGGATGGGTGTACTCGTAACCAGGTTCTGTAGGAGCTTTTTTATCGTGCAGTTCTTTAAACATTTCGTATACATTGTAGATCCTCATTCTTTCAGTATATTTGTCACATTTGACATCCAAATCCTTTTGCTGAATATTAAAAAAAACTTTTAATGCTTCTACCATCGTATACTGCCCGATTTTCGGGGGATTTTTCCAATCAAACTCGCCGCATTCTGAGAATTCTGAAAATTGAGAAAAAATCATATTTTTGTAATGAAAGCGTTAGGTACTATAGTAGAAAATACATTTTCTAAATTAGATATCATCCAAAAATTAGGTAAGACGATTTTGGGGCTAGTGTATTTGGTTTCTTTTGAAGGAATTTAAAGGAATGTACAGCAGAAATTCGATCGTTTTGAGTAAAAGTGAAACCACCAACTAAAAAGATACATTTTAACCAAAAAAAGGAATAGTTGAATTTTGAGTCGAGAAAAATTCGTTTGCAAGCAAAAAAATATTTTTTCAGCCACAAAGATAGATTTTCAACTATAATTAAAGCAGTTAGATTTTGACTGAAAAAATTATTTTCTGACAAAAAAAAAGAATGAATTTTCAGACTAGTTTTATTTTTACAGAAAGAATAATAGTTTTCTAACAAAAAGAAGGTGACTTTTCTGCAAAAATACATTAATATAGAACCTAGCCAAAAAATTTTGAACTAGAAAGGTACAGTTTGAAATAAATATGAAATATTGAGAAGGATATTCAAGAAAAAAAAAACTAATATCAAACCAAAAAAAACCACGATATTCAAACAAAAAATATAAAGACCATTTTAGATGAAAAGTGTCAATTATTATTTGAATTGACGCTAATTATTGATCATTCATTTCTGGCGTAAATGAATTGTGCTCTTTGCAATTCAGTGTTGCAATCATATTTTTTTCAGATTTTTATAGTGACATTCAAAGGTAGCTCAAGACCATTTTCGATGGAAAATGGCCACTCTTTCTTGAAAGGACGCTATTCATTGATTATTCATTTCTGGCGTGTATAAATTGTGTTTTTTACAATTTAATATCGCAAAAATTTTTTTCAAATTTTTACAATGACATTTGAAGGTCGCTCAAGACCATTTAAGAGGGAAATTGCCATTCTTAATTAAATTGATGCTATTTATTGATTATTGATTTCTGGCCCGTATGAATTGTGCTCTTTACAATTTAATATTGCAATCATATTTTTTTTAGATTTTTACAATGACAATTGAAGGTTGCTCAAGACCGTTCAAGAGGGAAAATGGCGATCCTTAATTGAATGGACCCTATTGATTGATTATTCATTTATGACGCGTATGAATTGCGTTTTTTACAATTTAATATCTCACAAAATTTTTTCCAAATTTTTACAATGACATTGAAAGGTCGATCAAGGTCATTTTGGAGGGAAATTGCCATTCTTAATTAAATTGATGCTATTTATTGATTATTCATTTCTGGCGCGTATGAATTGTGCTCTTTGTACTTTAATATTGCAATCATATTTGTTTTAGATTTTTACAATGACAATGGAAGGTCAATCAAGACCGTTTAAGATAGAAAATGGCGATCCTTAATTGAATTGACCCTATTTATTGATTATTCACTTCTGACGCGTATGAATTGTGTTCTTCACAATTTAATATCGCACAACACTATTTCCAAATTTTCACAATGACATTGAAAGGTCGATCAAGGTCATTTCGAAGGGAAATGGCCATTCTTAATTAAATTGATGCTATTTATTGATTATTCAATTCTGGCGCGTATGAATTGTGCTCTTTGCAATTTAATATTGCAATCATATTTTTCTTAGATTTTTACAGTGACAATTGAAGGTCGCTCAGGAACGTTTAAGAGGCAAAATGGCGATTCTTAATTGAATTGACCCTATTTATTGATTATTCACTTCTGTCGCGTATGAATTGTGTTCTTTACAATTTAATATTGCACAATACTTTTTCCAAATTTTCACGATGACATTGAAAGGTCGATCAAGGTCATTTCGAAGGGAAATGGCCATTCTTAATTAAATTGATGCTATTTATTGATCATTCAATTCTGGCGCGTATGAATTGTGCTCTTTGTAATTTAATTATGCAATCATATTTTTTTAGATTTTCACAGTGACAATTGAAGGTCGCTCAAGACCGTTTGAGAGGGTAAATGCCGATTCCTAATTAAATTGACGCTGTTTATTGATTATTCATTTCTGGTGCGTAGGAATTGTGTTCTTTATCATTTAATATCGCACAAAATTTCTTCCAAATTTGTACAATTACATTGAAAGGTCGATCAAGGTCATTTTGGAGGGAAATTGCCAGTCCTAATTAGATTGACGCTATTTTTTGGTTATTATTCATTCCTGGCGCATATGAATAGTGCTTTTTGTAATTTAATATTGGAATCATATTTTTTTCAGATTTTTACAATTACATTCAAAGGTCACTCAATGTTATTTTAGAGAAAAATAGCCGTTCTTAATTAAAATGACGCTATATGTTTTCATTATTCATTTCTGGCGTGTATGAATTATGTTTATTGAAATACAACATTCCACTGAAATATTTTTCAAATTTTTACAATGACATGTGAAGGTCGCTCAAGACCGTTTAAAAGGGAAGAGGGTGATTCCTAATTAAATTGACGCTATTTATTGATTATTCATTTGTGGCGCGTATGAATTGTGCTCTTTGCAATTTAATATTGCAATCATATTTTTTCAGATGTTTATAATGACTGTCAAAGTCGCCTATGGCCATTTTAGAGGAGAAATGGTAATTCTTAATTAAAAGGACGCTATTTATTGATTATTCATTTCTGGTGCGTATGAATTGTGTTCTTTACAATTTAATATCGCCCAACGTTTGTTTCAAATTTTTACAATGACATTTGAAGGTCGCTCAATACCATTTAAGAGGGAAAATTGAGATTCTTAAATAAATTGACGCTGTTTATTGATTATTCATTTCTGGCACGTATGAATTGTGCTCTTTGCAATTCAATATTGCAATCATATGTTTTTTAGATTTTTACAATCACAATTGAAGGTCGCTCAAGACCGCTAAAGAGGGAAAATGACGATTCTTAATTGAGTTTACCCTATTTATTGATTATTCATTTCTGACGCGTATGAATTTTGTTCTTTACAATTTAATATCGCACAACATTTTTTCCAAATTTTCACAATTACATTCAAAGGTCGCTCAAGGCCATTTTAAAGGAAAAATGGCCGTTTTCAATTAAAATGCCGCCATGTATTTATTATTCATTTCTGGCGTGTATAAATTGTGTTTTTCTCAATTCAAATCGCACTAAAATTTGTTTCAAATTTTTACTATGACATTTGAAGGTCGCTCAAGACCGTTTAAAAGGGAAAACGGCGATTTTTAATTAAATTGACGCTATTTATTGATTATTCATTTCTGGCGCGTATGAATTGTGCTCTTTGCAATGTAATATTGCAATAATATTTTTTTTTTAGATTTTTAGAATGACACTCAAAGGTCGCCCAAGGCCATTTTAGAGGAAAAATTGTCATTCTCAATTAAAAGGACGCTATTTATTGATTTTTTATTTCTGGCGCGTATGAATTGTGTTCTTCAGAATTTAATATCGCCCAAAATTGTTTTCAAATTTTTACAATGACATTTAAAGGTCCCTCAAGACCGTTTAAAAGGAAAATGGCGATTCTTAATTAAATTGACGCTGTTTATTGATTCTTCATTTCTGGCACGTATGAATAGTGCTCTTTACAATTTAATATCACACAAAATCTTTTCCAAATTTTTAGAATGACATTGAAAGGTCGATCAAGGTCATTTTGGAGGGAAATTGTCGTTCTTAATTAAATTGACGCTATTTATTGATTATTCATTTCTGGCGCGTATGAATTGTGCTTTATTGCAATTTAATATTGCAATCATATTTTTTCAGATTTTTACAATGACATTTGAAGGTCGCTCAAGACCATTTAAAAGGGGAAATGGCCATTCTTAATTAAATTGACTCTATTTATTGATGATTTATTCCTGGCACGTATGAATTGTGCTCTTTTCAATTTAATATTGCAATCATATTTTTTGCAGGTTTGTACAATGATAGTCAAAGGTCGCGCACGGCTATTTTAGAGGAAAAATGGCCATTCTCATTTAAAAGAACGCTATTTATTGATTATTCATTTCTGGCGCGTATAAATTGTGTTTTTTACAATTCAATATTGCACAAAAATTTGTTTCAAATTTTAAGAATGACATTCAAATGTCGTTTAATGACATTTTAGAGGAAAAATCGTTATTCTGAATTGAATTTACGCTATTTATTAATTATTTATTCATGGCGTGTATGATTTGTGGTCTTCACAATCAAATTTTCTCTAGTTCTTTCTTTGAAAAACGACGTCAATTTATTCACTGCGGCAAAGAAATTAGTCAAAAGGTGTCATAACTCTGTTTCGTATATCTTCGAGGTCATTCAAGGTCATTTTAAGTGTCATTGTAAAAATCTGAAAAAAATATGAAGGCAATATTGAATTATAAAGCATACAGTTCATACACGCTAGAAATTAATAATAAATAAACAGCGTCAATTCAATGAAGAATGTCCATTTTTCCTCTAAAATGGCCTTGAGCGACCTTCAAATGTTATTGTAAAAATCTTTTGAAAAACAGAGTGCAATATTGAATTGTAAAGAACACATGGCATACATGCCAGAAATAAATAATCAACGAATATCGTCAATTTAATTAAAAATTGGCATTTTGGCCCTAAACTGGACTTGAATGACCTCAAAATATTTTTTTTCAAATTCTAAAATGAATGAAAAGTAATTTTCTCAGAAAGAGAAACAATTTGTAGGGGTGCCAAGTTGAATTGGAAAAAAGCAAAAAAAAATCATTGTATGTATGTCTGTCTGCCTGTGTGCACTATGACTTTTGGCAAAATCATTCTATTCAATTGACCTTTGGTACACTCTCAAATTCCGTGTACGACTATTCATAATACTCGAAATATCGAACAATTTATCCCAATGAATTTTCTCGAGGAAAAAAAAGTATCAGAGTTATAGCATTTCAAATATCCGAAAAAACAGACGAAAATGAAAATTTTAATCCAAACAGCGCACGATATGAAAAAAGGTCATGAGAATAAAAACGTTGCTTTTTGAAAGCCGTAAAAGATTATCTTGACAACTTTTTGAATTTTTCCGAAAAATACAAAATTCAAGTTTTGATCGTACAAAAAATAATCAAAAATTCCATTTTACAGTCAAACTATGCAGGATAAGAAAAAAAATTATTCGACAAAAATCGTGCGCACAAAAAAGATCTGAAAAGTGGTTACTAATCGTTTTTTATAGGACATGCAGTTTTTGTTTTATTCGAAGAATGCAACATTAAACATAAAAAATTAAATTTTTGGACACGCGACGCCAGGTACCAAAAAAAACATAAAGACAAAAGTTGTTCACCCAGAAAAGAGCTGAAAAATTTTCATTAATATTTTCTTGTCAAGATGCACAGTTTTTGTTTTATTCATAAAAAACAACATGACAAATAGCCAAATTTAATTTTCGGACAAATGACTTGAGCTATGAAAAAAATAAATAAACAACAGAGACTCTCCAAAAAACGAGTGAACGCTGATCCAGATTTGTCATCAATAATTTTTTTGGTAGGACGCGTAGTTTTTGTTTTGATCGTAAAAAATAACATTCAAAATAAAAAAAAAACATTTTTTAAAAAACGACACAAGGTACAAAAAAAAAAATAGACAAATATTTTTACTCAAAAAGTATCTACAACTTTTTTATGAATAATGTATGAATAGAATAAGTAGATTTTCTTTTAGTCGAAAAAATAAGAATAAATATATTAAATTTTTGGAAAAACGATACAAGAGACGAAAAAAATAAGGACAGAAAATTTTCAATTAAAAAATATCTACAAAATTCTCAGTGAAGAAAATTAATCTCCATTGAAAGAAATTAATTTTCAAAAACGTAGCTTTACATTCCACCAGGTAGATAAATACTCAAATTAGAGAAGGTTAATTCTCAACAAAAAATGTGATAACAGATATTTCAACAAAAAAAAAAGATTAAAATTTTGAATTAAAATTGTCGAAAATATCAAAAAATCGTCTATGGAAATTTATGGATGACCGCGAAAAAGAAATTGTTTAAATTAATTTGATTTTTTCACTCATACTTACCGATAGAAATTGCCGCCAAGGCAAGGATGAAGAGCTTCATCCTGAACTTAATTCAAAATGTACCAAAAAAAAAATGGAAAGTGAGACTTTGAGCAGTTCGGACCATTTATATACTGAATTTTTCGAGAGAGTTACCTTGTGTTTATTTAAAGTGGGTTTCTCATGCATGGAAAACACGTGTATGAAAAGCATCTTTTCTTATTAAGGTATTATTTACCAGACGAGATGCTCATTTCGGGAGAAATAATGCTGTTTGTCATTAATAGAAAACACGTCTGACACGTATTTTTCCTTATGAAGAATCTGTTTGCCAGACCTCAAACTTAATCTCAATAACATGTTTTTCAACTAAAATTGAAATTCCCCGGAAATTCTACCATTTTACAGAAAATCAGTTCTTTTACCTTCTAAATTCAGCATACTTTATGAAAAAAAATTATGTATTGTTTCTTTGGTAGCAAATTCATTTTGTTAAGTGTGAATTAAACTATTTCATTTTTGGTTGCAAACTGATCTTTTCCGGTTAAAAAAAAACATATTTTATGCACATTTCGAAAAAATCGTTTAGATTGTTAGAAGAAGCAACTTTACACTTTTACCTGTATTTTTATCTTGTATCGATTTTGTATAAAAATGCCAAATGTTTTTTTCATAAAAATGAATAAAGTTTTCTCTTCCCAAAGACGTATTTATTATTTCTTACCAGATCTAAGATCAGAGTCTAAAATATTTACAATAATTATACGAATTATGATTATTATATTAAGAATTAATAATATGTATTATAGAATACATTATTATAATTACAATTATTGAATACATTGAAAAAATGAAGAATTAAGAAAAGATAAAACTAGACGATAAGAAATTATTTCACCTTCGTGTTCTAAAAATATAATGTTATTTTCTAAAATGTGGTGTTTATTCACGAAAATGAGTTATCGACGAATATGTATTACCTTGCAGTAAGAGAATATGGAACAAACGGTTTCCGCATTGAATATTTTTTTCAATGAAATAAATAAATGATAAAATACAAAA
>JAABKJ010013440.1:0-10310 GCA_011634705.1 Andricus grossulariae
ATATATATATATATATATATATATATTATGTATTCATATATTTATTCATATTTATTCAAATTCTATCATTCTTATAGAAAATATGAAACAAGCAAGATAAAATTGTTATTTTCCTCAAAAATTAGTTTATAAACTTTTATTAAATAATTTAAAATGATGTTAATGTAACAAGGAATAATTCTATATACATATAAAAATTTATTACATTCGTTTTCAAGGCATTGAAAAAAAATTAATGAAAAAACAAGTCAAGAATGTTATCTCGAGCGTTTTTGAGATGAAAATATTTTAAATTGCATAATATGAACAGTTTTAAATTAAGCGATCCATTTAAAAACTTTTGTCCTTGTAACTTATAAAATGAAATTGATAAACTGTGTGAAATTGACACAAAAAATGGCAATCGGCTAGATAAAAATTTCGGTAATCTCCTGAAAATTTAAATTTCCTGAAATTTCAGATTCCCCAAAAACTAAAAAAATACTCGTGCTTTCAATTTCAAACCACACCTTTATAAAATAAAATTGTGATTTTCTGCAAAATTATGTCATACCAAGTATAATATATATAAAATATTACGTATAAAATTTATTTATTTTATTATGAAATTGCCTAATTCGTAAAATGAATGAATAAGAATATATACGTATATGTATACGTATAATTCTTAAATAATGAATGAAAATGACGACTCTTGTCTAAAATGGAAGGGAAAACACAAATATGCAAATAAATATATTTAAAGAAAAAATTAAAACATAAACTATTTTTTATTAAATACGCTAAGTTTTCTTTTCTAAATTTCGTCACAATCATAAAAAGGCCTTTTTTGTTGATAGAGAATATCAAAATATTTTTTAAACATAAATAATGCTTCAAATTTGAAACGTTAGAAAAATGTTCCTTCCAATTTTGAATGCTTTACACTATACAAATGCTATCTTTCATCTAATAATTTTTAATTATAAAGTTTTTCACATTTCGAATAAAATTTCCAATTTATGCCTAAATAGTTAATTAATAATAGTCAATAAAATTTCCAATTTATACTCAAATAGTTAATCTTGATCTAACTAAAAATTAATTAACAGTTCCAGTCAATATTTAATGTAAATTGTGTAGTTCTTTAAACTTCTATTAAGCAAAATGTGTTTTTTAGGGAAATTTGGAACAATTAGGAGAATATCTTGAAAAGTTCCCTTTACGAAATGCGCCATGGCTTATGAATAAGGTTGGGTCCTAATTGCTTCTGCTTGGTAATTTAGGCGGTAATAACGGCCGGTGAGGCGTTCCATAATTATGCAGTTAATGTCAACATTATTATTCTGCGAGGCTGGTCCAGCTCATGGAGGGCGTCGCGACGCTTCCTTACGCGAAGTTAAACACAGAAATTATACTCATTTCACATGAAGAATGAAATTTAGGTGGATAATTAAATTATTTAGACATCAATTTTAATTTTCAAGTTATTTTGCACTCTAGATGACAATGAGTTAATTTGAAAAAGCGTGATGCACAATTTGAAAATTAATCATTTTGAACGACTTAGTTTCAAGATCCTAATTTAGGAATTAATTTTTTTAACGTAGTTTCGTATTGTTTAATTTTATATGCGTCAAGTTTGAATTCATTCATTTTGAAAGTTTCCAACTGAAAAGCATATAATTTTCAAATTTTGTTAGAATAACTGAAATTTAGATGTTTATGATATTAAAAATTCTTCCATTTTGAAAGGCGAAAATTTCAGTATTTTTTCAATTTTTAAATCATAGTTTTCAATGCGCATCTCTAAAACAATTTAATTTTTGAGACGTCAAATTTTACGTTTTTTTTTATTCAAAAGCTTATCCCAAAATTTTTGGCTTAAAATTTCTTAATTTTCGGTGATTTTCAATTTCAAATTTTACAATGTTGTAGTTTTAAATTCAAACATAAAATATGTCAGCACAATTTCAATATTAAATCATTCAAAATTGCAAAATTTCTAATTTAAAACCTTGATAGTCAGTTTTGAATTTATTAATTTTTTATTTAAATATTCTGGAATGCTTGGATTTCATTTTTGTCAATTTTAGATTGAATAATTTCAGATTTAAGTTCATAATTTTTTATTTAACTTCATAATTGCACAATTCTGAGTTTAAATAATTTGTAATCAAACAGCTTTGAATTAAATTCCTCCAGAATAAATTAAAAAAAGTTTGAAACATTTCAAACTCAACTTAAAAAATAATAATTTTAAATTGAAAGGCTTAAAATTAAGTAATTATAAAAATTTGAATTTTATAGCGATCTTGTTTTGTATTCTCTTTTTTTTAATTTTTAATTTTTGATGTAATATCTTAAAATTGTCCGATTTTTAGCACAAGATTGATAAATATTTTATTAGAAGATTTCAAGGGTGAATAATAATTCCAAATAAAATGTTTAAAAAATTTGAATGTTTACAATTTTAGTGTTCAGAATTTTTATGTTGAACGCTGAATTTTCAATTTTTCCCTTTCATAAGTTTTAATTTTCCAATTAAAATTGAAATGGCTGCATTTTGAAAAGTATAATAAAAAAATGAACAATTTTTTATTTTTAAACGATTAAAATTTACTTAAAATAATTTACAATATAAAGTTTTAATATCACAATTCTTGGCAATTAAAAAGTTTTTCAGTTTTCAATAATGTTTGGATTCCTTCAATTTTTAACTCTCCTTGGTAGGGATTTCTTGTTTTTTATTTTTCCCCATTACAAATTACTTTATTTTAAATTTTTTTTTGCAAAATAATTCCACTTCAAATGTTTATAATTCAAATTTTTCATTTTGAACGCTGAAAATGATGGTGAATTTATTCTTGGATGTTTGAAAAATTTATCTAATAAATTTTAAAGTAAAATAATAATTTTTTTATGTAATAAAAATTTCAATTTCTAGAGTTTCAGAAGCTTTAACTTTCAAAGATTCAATTGCCAAATTTTAATAGTTTCGAATCAAAAATTATTTAAATTCACAGGTTTTTAATTTTTAGGGATTTTAATTAAAAATACAACAATTTCAGTTCATTTAAATTTTAATTAATTAATTGAACTATTCGGTTAAAAATTTACCTTTTTTGTTAAAAATTAATGTGTTTTGTTTATAGTTAGCTCTTTTTTAGAAAATTAATCTTAATGATTGAAAAATCAACTATTTGTTTGAATATTGAACTATTTTCTTGAAAATTCATTTTTTTTAAAGGTTCATCATTTTAGTTGAAAATTCATCTGGTTGGTCGAAAATTTAACTCTTTTGCTGAAAATTCTTTTTTTGTTCCTTTGAGAATTAATTTTTCTAAATAAAAATGTAACTGTTTCATTTTTGATTTTAAATTGATATTTTAAATTAAAAACTGATCTTTGTCAGTTAAAAGTTCATATATTTTGTTGCAAATTCGTATTTTTTCTAGAAAATTAATTGTCTGAATTGAATTTTCATCCTTTTGGGTTAAAAATTTAAGTAATTTTGATTGATGATTCAACTATTTTGTGGAAAATTCGTCTTTTTGGATGAAAAATTCAACAATTCAATAGAAAATTAAACTATTTGGTTGGAAATATACTTTTTTGTTAAAAATTTATATTTCTGGTTAAAGATTCAACTATTTCCTTAGAAAATTTAACTATTTGGTTAAAAATTAAATTATTTGTTTGGAAATTCAACTATATGGCTTGAAATTCGTTTTTTTGTGAGAATTAAATTTTTTTTATCTGAAAATTTAACTATTCCATTTTTGGGCTTAAAATTTATCTTTTTTTTTTATTTTTCTTGTTGGAAAGCCAACTATTTATTGTAGATTTAAGTAATTTGTTGAAAAGTCGCCTATTTGGGTTGAAAATTCATCATTTTGGTTCAGGATTCAACTATTTTGTTAAAAATTCGTCTTTTTTCCTTGGATTCAAATGGTAGATAATTTTTTTTTGTTGGAAAGTAATTTTTCAAACTTAAAATTCCTTTAGTTGATAAATCAGGAAGGATGACCTTTTTTTGGTTAAAAATACAACTGCTTAGTCAAAATTCATTTTTTCATCTGAAAATTTAATTATTTAATTTTTGGTTTACAATTTATCCATTATTTAGTTGAAAAATTAACTATTTGGTAGAAATTTCGTTTAATGTTGTAGAAAATTATTCTTGTTAGTTGCCAATTTATAATTTCAGTTCAGGATTCAACTATTTTGTTAAAAATTGGTTTTTTTAAACTAAAGGTTTAACAATTTCATTGTTGGTTGTTATTGTATTTTTTTCAGCTGAATATTCATCTTTCTTGATTAGAAATTAACTTTCTTGGTTAAAATTTTTCCTTTCCGGTTTAAAAGTCAACTGTTTCTAAAAAAATTCAACTTCTTAGATTATTTTGTTAAAAAATCATTTAATTTGGTAGAAAATTAATCTTCTTTCTTGAAAATCCATCTATTTGGTTGAGGATCAACTTTTTTTTAATTCTTATTTTTTTAACGGGATTGAACTAGTTGCAAATACTTTTTTTTAAAGCAATTTTTTAAACTGAAAATTGAACTATTCCAATTTTGGTTGAAAATTTATTTATTTTAGTTGAAAGTTGAACTATTTGGTTGAAAAGTCATGTATTGTTTTAAAATTTCGTCTTTTGGTAGAAAATTAATCTTCCTGGCTGAAAATTGATTTTTGTATGTTAAAAAAAAACAGTTATTTGTTAAAAAGTTCAACTATTTCGTTAAATGTTTGATTATTTTGTTAAAAATTCAACTTTTGGTAGACAATTTATGTGATTTGTTGAAACTTCGTTTATTTAGGAAAAAAATCAAAATTAAATTTTGTAGTTAAACTCAACATGGTTGGAAATTCTTTTTTTTGTTAGTTAAAAATTAGTTTTTTAAACTCAAAAATCAAGTATTTCATTTTTGGTTGAAAAATTATCTTTCATAATTGAAAACTCAACTATTTCGTTGAAAATTCCTTTTTCTTGATTGAAAATTATATTTCTTGTTGGAAATATTTTTTATAGGAAAAAATTAATCTTCGTTAAATATTCATCATTTTGGTTGAGCATTCAACTATTTTGTCGAAAATTCATCTCTTCTAGTTAAACTCAACTGGTTGAAAATTATTATTTTTTGTTAGAAAATTATTTGTTTGAACTTATAATTTATCTATTTTATTTTTGGTTGAAAATGTATGGTTAAAAATGGTAAAAAATTAATCTGCTTTGTTGAAAAATCATCTATTTAGTTAAGGATTCATCATTTTGTTTAAGGAATCAATTATTTTGTTAACATTTTTTATTTTTTCGTTAGATTTAACTGGTTGATAATCCTTTTTTTTTGTTTAAAAGTAATTTTCCAAACTCAAAGTTGAACTAATCCATTGTTGGTTAAATACTTATTTCTTTTAGGTGAATATTCACCTATTTGGTTGAAAATTTGTGTCATTTTTGGAAAATTTTTATTTTGATAAATAATCAATCTTTTTGGTTTAAAATTCATCTTTGTATTTTAAATAAATCAACTATTGGGTAGAAAATATATGTAATCTGTTAAAACTTTTATTTGATATATTTTTACTACTGATAATCCTGCTCTGCTGATAACCTTCTTCCTTCATACGTACTTATCAACTTGTTCTATTCCCTTATCGTTTAGGATGATGTTGCATATTGTTTTCGCACCTTTTCCTTTGACCACCACAATTTTTGTTTTATTTAGATTAATTTTGAGGCCCATGTTCTTCCATAATAACCTTATCTTCTGCAAAAGCTAACCCACGTACCCTCTGTCACGAGATCCACACCTTCTTCGTCAAAGAGGGACATTCTCAGACACATGTGCATGAATATAATAAATAGCCTATTTCAAAGTCGACGGTTAGAAATATTAAAATTCTTCATTTCAATTTCAATTTTACAAAAATATAGTTGAATTTTTATCGAAACCAATCAAATTTTTAGTACATTAAAAAGAGAAGGGGGTAGAAATTAATATTTGTTGAAGATTCAACTATTTTGTTGAAAATTCGTCTTCTTTGGTTGAATTATTATTTTTTTATTATATCATTAGGCCATTTCCTTTTTGGGGCAAGCGTGACTCACTCAGTAAGGAACAGATTTATGTGGGGGAGGGGCATAGATTTTTAGATTGATCTAGAATTTCCGTGTGGTTTATTCAAACTTATATTCAGTTTGCTCAACATTCTTCGCAAGTCTTAGATTGACTCTGCCGTAACAACCCTATCATCTATGAACGCTAACCCACGTACCCTCACTGTACGAGATCCACACCTTCTTCGTCAAAGAGGGCCATTCTCAGACACTTGTCCATGAATATAATAAATAGCCTATTTCAAAGTCGACCGTTAGAAATATCGAAAATCTTCATTTCGATTTCAGTTTTGCCAAAATATAGTTGAACTTTAATCGAAAACTATCAAATTTTTAGTCAAGTTATAAAGTGTTAGTGTCAAGTCCCGTATCTAATTATTTCTCAAAACAATAAATTATGTTTTTTTATCATACCATCAGGCCATTTTCTTTTTGGGGTAAGCGTGACTCACTCAGTAAGGAAGGGATTAATGTTAGGGAGGGGGTATAGATTTTTAGATTGATCTAGAATTCCCGCGTTGTTTATTTAAACTTATATTCAGTTTGCTCAACATTCTTTGCAAGTCTTCGATTGACTCTGCCATAACAACCTTATCATCTGCGCACGCTAACCCACGTACCCTCACTGTACGGAGATCTAAACCTTTTTCGTCAAAGAGGGCCATTCTTACACACTCGTCCATCAATATAATGGACTCTAATTTTAAGAAGCTTCATTTAATCACACATAAAAATTTATATTTGGATTCTTTTCACATCAAGTAAAATATGATTGTGTTATAAGCGTCAGATTAAATTTCTGTCTATTTTAAAGTCGACCGTTAGAAATATTGAAAATCTTTATTTCAAATTTGCCAAAATATAGTTGAATTTTTATCGAAAACAATCAAATTTTTTAGCCAACTAATAAAGTATTAGTTTCGAGTCCCATATCTGATTATTTCCCAAGAGGGTCTATAATCCATTACGTAATTTGAGTAGGGCCCCTGCCAACAAATCATGAATATTACCTGTTGTAACTTCAGTAAAATCTACATTCTACATCTTCAGAAAATCAGGAAAAGCATTAAATTCTTAAAGAATGGGTAAAGAGGGACACATATAAAAAAATCTGACACTGATATCGATTTGAGTAAAGTAGTTGATCCTCGAGTAAGTCGGAAAAATACAAATGGGCACTAAAAGTCAACCATAAATGAGTCTGAACCCTCGTTTGTGTTCGAAGATATTTTTTTCGGAAGAATGTGTCGAGTGAAAGATATAGGAATAGAAAGAAAGATAATGTTCGTTAATGGGTGAAAGGTTAAAAATAAGAGAACGTGGTGGTAGGCCGTCATAAATCTGGCAGCCCCAAGTGAAAATTAGTTTCCCCCGGAAATCGGGTATAGTCCTTTCGACAGTTTACAATCCGGCAGGCTGTGCAGCCCGAGATATTTATTCAAAAATGCTTGATTTCTGAGGAAGATTATTTTACTTGGAGATGGGAAGTACGAAAATAGAGGACAACTGCTCTCTCGAGGGTAGTTTTCATGATGCACCACTTCCGTTTCTAGTTAACCAGAATATAGATTTCATATCATGTTTAGATTTCAGTTTTTATTAAATTTTATATTTAAACCAGTAACATCAACAATGCGCTGCGCGCGCGATTAATTTCTTCCAGTTTCTAGTACTAAAGTAACTTTTTTCACTTCCTCAATTTTATTACTTAAAAATCAAAATAACTAAGGGGTCGTACTTAAATTACGTAATTTATGGTTTCCAGAAATAATGAGATATGGGACTTTACCCAGGCGGAAATATTATATATAGTTTATATATAGTATGAAGTATTATATATAATATTCATTTGTTTTATATAAATATGTATCAAACAAATGGATATTATATATAGTACTTCACACTATATATAAACTATATATAATATTTCCGCCTGCGTAAACTAATAGAATTTTCTTGTATTTAAGTTGCTTTAATATGCATATGCTTACTTATGCTTGGTATGGTGAAAATTTCATTCTTGAAATTCCTTGATTTTTCACTGAGTAATTAAATAATTTTTCCTGACCATTAACCTTCAAATATCAGAATTTTAATCCTGTAATATTTTCAACATAGGATCTCATATAAACGAAAATAACAACATTTCGGATACAAAATTAAAAATGTTTAAATTTATTTATTCATTTCAGGTAAAAAGAAGTGACTTTTCTACCATAAAATATGATTCTTAAACAAAAAACTTGATTTAAGCAAAACAAAAAATTAAATTGTCGAAAAAATATTTTAATTTCAACCCAAAAAGATGAATTTTCAACGAAAAAGTGTAATAGTTGATATTTCAACCAAAAATAATGAAATTTCATTTTAAAAACATGAATCTGAAATAAAAAATACGAATTTTCAACAAATAAAGATTTTTCAGCCTTGAGAGAAAAATAGTTCACCTAAATTAGTGAACATTTAAGGCAAAAGACGAATTTTCTGTACAAAAGTTGAATTTTCAACCAAAAAATATGAATTCTTATCAAAAAAATGTAATTCTAACAAAATAGTTATAGAGATAAAATAGAGATAAACCTGCATTGAAAAAAATTTTTTTTGAACAAAGTGGTTAAACTTTTACCCACGCAGTTGAATTTTTCATTAAAAAAGATCAGTTTTGAACAAAATAGTTGAACCTTCAACCAAAGAGATGAATTTTCAACTAAAAATATAAATTTTCAACAAAAAAATTATTTCTAAACAAAGCAGTTCAAACAAAATAGTTGAATCCTCAGAAAGAAGATTAATTTTCAACCAAAGGGTTGCATTTTTATCCAAGAAAGACGAAATTTCTACTGAAATAGATGAATTTTTGAATCAAACAGACAAATTTTCGAAACAAAAATTTGAATTTCCATCCAAACAAATTTGAGTTTGTCTTTTTAACATCAAAATATGAGTTTTACACAAGAATTTAATTTTCTACGAAGATACTTGAATTTTTAACCCAAAATACGAATTTTCAACAAAATAGTTGAATTTTTAAACAAAATGAATGGCTTTTTAACAAAATTGTTGAATTTTCAACCAAAAATTTTTATTTTTATCCAAGAAAGATGCAATTTCTACCAAAATAGATGAGTTTCTAAACTGAAAAGACAAATTAAAAAAAAACTTCTATTATCATCCAAAAAAGATTTCAGTTGACTTTTCAACACCAAAATATGAATTTTAAAAGAAAAAGTAAATTTTCTACGGAATAGCTGAATCTTCAATAAAACAGTCGAATTTTCAATAAAAAAGGATGACTTTTTAATAAAATTGTTAAATTTTCTACCCAAAAATTTCATTTTTATCCCAGAAAGATGCAATTTCTACTAAAATAGATGAATTTTTAAACTAAAAAGACAAATTGAAAAAATAGTTCAATTTCCATCCAAAAAAGATTTCAGTTGACTTTTCAACATTAAAATATGAATATAAAAAGAAAAAGTAAAATTTCTACGGAATCGTTGAATTTTTAACGAAACAGTTGAATTTTTAATGAAAAAGTATGACTTTTTAACAAAATTGTTAAATTTTCAACCAGAAAGTTGCATTTTTATCTAAGAAAGAAGCAATTTCTACTAAAACAGATAAATCTTTAAACAAAAAAATAACATTTTAAAAAATAGTTGAATTTTCAACAAAAAACTTGAATTTTTAACAAAATAGTTCAATTTTCAATAAAAAAATTACTTTCTAACAAAATTGTTAAATTTTCTACCAAGAAGATGCATTTTTATCTAAGAAAGTTGCAATTTCTACTAAAATAAATGAATCTTCAAACAAAAAAGACAAATTTATGAAAATTGTTAAAATTTCAACAAAAAAAAACAGTTGAATTTTTAACGAAACAGTTAAATTTCCAATGAAAAAGGATGACTTTTTAACAAAATTGTTGACTTTTCTACCAAAAATTTGCATTTTCATCAAAGAAAGATGCAATTTCTACTAAAATAGATGAATCTTTAAACAAAAAAGAAAAATTTAAAAAAAATAGTTGAATGTTCAAAAAAACACTTGAATTTTTAACGAAACAGTTGAATTTTCAATAAAAAAGGATGACTTTTTAACAAAATTGTTAAATTTTCTACCAAAGAGTTGCATTTTCATCCAGGAAAGATACAATTTCTACTAAACTAGATGAATCTTTGAACAAAAAAGAAAAATTTAAAAAAA
>JAABKJ010013441.1:0-10309 GCA_011634705.1 Andricus grossulariae
AATATTGAGGACTGCATATAATAATTTTAAAAAAGTTGAGGATCTTTAGGCGCTACTTTTCAACAGAGTTTTGTTTTCTATTTTTTGAATTTGTTTCGTTTGAACATTTTTCTATTTTTTAATAAAAAATTTTTAATATGAAGCAAATTTTGTAAAAATGATTTGCATTGAACGAGAATGGACTTGAGTAGCTTAAGAAGTTTATTTTTATTGTATAGCTTTTTTCTTACGCCAAAGATATTTTACTGCCTCTCCAAAACAAAACTGTTAAGACATAATTCATTTATAGTAAAAGTTTACAAAGGGATTATCAAAAATCATGCGACACAAGAGTATTAAGAAATGAGTAATTTGTTTACTAAACTAAACTAAAGACTTTAGTAGCTCAATTTCATACTTACACAAACTGATGCTCATTCAAGGCAAATAATTTTTACGGAGTTTGCTGATTAATTTCAATCTTCCAGTAAAAATAAGGAAAATATATGATCGAAAAAAATTATTTAAATCAAAAAAGGAACTCTGTTGAAAAGTAGCGTATGAGGATCCTGAATATGCATAATTTATTAATATATTGATCCATTATCTTTTTGAGGTTGTAAAAAATTATCCTTTTTTTTAATTTGTTCAAACAATCAGAAGGCTATGCTTTTAAACTGAGGCAGACTATGTCAAGTTTACAATTTCATAATATGACCTTATTATTTCAAGAGAGTCAAGAATGTAACACCATGGCGTTTTTTTTGAAATTTTCTATTTCTGACGTTTTCCATTTCTGTAACATTTTTTTAATTATGATATACAGCCATAAGTAAATTTATTTATTTGCATTAAGCAATTGTAAAAGTCAGGGAATTTCCATGACTTTGAATAACTGTCAAGCACAATAAATTAAAAAAATTTCAATATGGATATAAAATTGTTTTATTACGTTTCTGAACAATTGTAGGTTAACAATGTTACAAGTTTAGGATTTTGGTCTTTGAATATTATTAATCAATATTCTTGTTAGTAATTTATTTGCGTTGTATTTATATTCTTTTTTTCTTCAGTTGCTTGCTCCTGAAGATTATATTTTTAGTTATAAATTTTGCTATTTGTTTGCAAGTTTTACAATTTTTCTAAAAAACCATCCTTTTTGTTTCGAAATTTAACAGTTTTATTGAAAAATTGCCTTTTTTGTTTAAAAATTCAACTATTTTCTTAGAAAATTAATCTTTCTAATTTGAAAATTTATTTATTATAGTTGTTATATTTGTTAAATATTATCTTTCCTGGACAAAAATGAAACTTTTCAGTTAAAAATTCAATAATTTTGTTAAACACTCATCCTTTTTGGTTGAGACTTCAATCGTTGTGTTGAAAATTTGTTTTTTTTTTTGGGTTGAAAATTCAATTATCATAGTGGAAAATTTACTTCTTATTCCAAACTCATATTTTGATGTTGAAAAGTCAAATTAAAATCTTTTTTGGATGAAAATTCAACTATTTTTTTGAAAATTTGTCTTTTTAATTTAAAAATTCATCTGTTTTACCAGAAATGTCATATTTTTCGAATAAAAAAACAACAGTTTTGTTGAAAATAAATCTTCTTTGTTGGAAGATTCAACTATTCTAATTCAAAATTTTACTAGAACTACTATGCTAGGAAATCATAATTTTGTTTTAGCTTCATACTTTCAGTTGAAAATTCATCTCTTTGATTAGAAGTTAAATTATTTTGTTGAAAACTGATCTTTTCTAATTGAAAATTCAAAAGCGTGGGTGAAAGCTGAACTAATTTGTTAAACTTTTTTATTTTAATATATGTTTATCTCTTTAGTTGAAAATTAAACTATTTTGTTGAAAATTAATGTTAATGATCAGGGAAAATGGAAAATTGGTCAAGGAAAATCAGAGAATTTTGAAAATGAAGTTTGAACCCTGCAAAGCATGCATTATCTTTAATATAAAAAATTTTCATTAGTTTCAAGTCCCATATCTTTCGTTGAAAACTTAATTACTTGTTTGAAAAAGCGTTTTTTTTTTGTTGAGAATGAATTTTTTAACTGAAAATGTAACTATTGCATTTTTCGTTTTTGAATCTTGGTTGATAATTAATTTTTCTGGTTCAAAAATCACCTTCTTTGATGGAGGTTGAGATATTTTTTGAAATTTATTTAATTGTTCTTCAAGATTCATCAGTTTGGTCGAAATTTCCTCTCTTATGTTGAAACAAATTTTAAAAATCGAAAAGAGAACTCTTTTCATATTCGCTCACCGAATCTGTAAAATTTCACTAGCTATTAGTTAAATTTTACCAATTCAGATTCAGTGAGCAAAAAAGCTTCAAGAGTAAAATATATTTCTTTAGGCACTCAATTTGATATTTATTTCCCTTGTGCCTGATTGAGAAAATAGATTATTTAAAAATTTATTCATCAACCTCTGGCGCAAAATAAAAATTTTTACTCTTGTGAGACTTTTTCGTACGGCGAACCATTATTTATTCACAGCATTGTAAACAATAAATTTTTCATAAATCCCCGCTTCCCTCGAACCCACAATTTTCAAGTTATCAAAAAATTTACTTTCGCAATGATATGCGTTGTTTCAAACTATTTAACTCACTGTCTATTGTACAGTAAAAAAAAATCTGGAAATCGTCCGAACACATTGTATTATTTTATTATTTATTTCTTTTTAATTCAACGGTGTTGAAAATGTAACTGTTTTTGTTTGAATTGTAGTGTTCACCTTGTGAAGCAGGTGAAAATTATCAGATCAGGAGATATGCCTTTCAAAAGTGGTTCTTTAATGAAAAAATGACCTAAAAAAATTAAACTTCAGTTTCCGTAAAATATCTCATGTCTTGTACATTTTAGATCAAAGTTGCAAGTTTTATCGTGCATTAAGTTTTTGGGAAATAACTTAGGTCTGTTGAATTTCACGTGAAAAAGTATGCCTATATGAATAAAGGCACATGCATTTTTTAGCAAAATACCAAATTTTGAATGTTCTATCTTTAATATTCCGTAAAGTGTTGTTACGGAAAGCATTTTAGCATTTTGGCCCGAATTAGAAAAGAAGAAACTATAACCTAATAGATAGAACTATCAATTATTTTTTTCATCAAGCAATTTTCAACGGATTTTAGTAATTTAATTGATTCAAAAGGATTTGAAATATTTTAGAGTATCTTAAGAGATTACAGGGTATATTCGAAAGCTTTAAAAAGATTTGAGTGATTTTAAAATATTTAAAATAAATCTTTAGGACATTTTAAAAGATTGCAAGAAATTTTCAAGAGTTCTAAAAATGTTAGTGATTTTAAAGAACTGGAGATATTTTAGGGAATTTTGTAGGTATTTGTTTCAAAAATTTCCACGGATTTTGAAGAATTAGGAGAGTTGTAGATAATTTAAAAAAAGTGCAAGGCATTTTCAAAACATTTACAGCATTTTGAGGAATTCAACAAAAATTTTAAGGGTTTGAAAATTGGTAGAGTATTTTAGAAGATTCTAAGGAGTTTTCAATTGGTTTCAGTAATTTAACTGGTATTAGATGATTTTAAAAGATTTTGAGTCATTTTGAAAAGTTCTAAAAAATTGAAAGTGATTTTAAAGAATTCAAAGAACTTGAAAGATTTTAGAGATTTTTAAAGATTCGAAGGAATTTTGTATTTATTTCAATAATTTGAAGCAATTTCAATAGGATTGGAAATAAAATAGCGTGTTTGAGAAGAATGTAAGGCCTTTTCAAGATATTTAAATAATTTCAATGAATTTCAAAAGATTTTGAAGGATTTGAAATGTTTTAGGTTATTTTAACAGATCATAAGGAATTTCACATTGATTTCAGAAATTTAATTGGATTTCAGTAATATAATTGGATTTCTGAGGATTCGAAAAATTTCGAGTCATTTTAAAAGATTTCAACTAAATATATATTTTAGGAAAATATTTTAGAGAATTTGAGGAGATTCCAAGGAAATTTTTTTGTTTCAATAATTTGAAGAAATTTTGAAGGATTGGGCATATGGTAGTGTATTTTAAAAGAGTCCAAGGCATTTCAAAGAGATGTCGCTAATTTCAAGGAATTTCAAAAGATTTTGGAGATTAAAATATTTGAGGGAATTTTGAAGTATTTCAAGGAATTTTGTATTTATTTCAAAAATTTGAAGAAGTTTTCAAAGATTAAGAATATCTTAGGGAATTTTAAAGAAATTAGACCAATATAAAACTTTCAGAGTTTTCTTTGAGAGTCCAGGGATTTTTCATTTGATTTCAGTATTTTGAAAGATTTTACGAATTTTTTCATTGGTTACAGTAATTTAATGTCACCTATAGGATTTGAATTGTTTTATGGTTTTAAAAGATTCTAATGCATTTTCAAGAGCTTCATAATGTCTTAATATTTTGAGAGGGTATAAGGAATATTTAATTAGTTTCAGAGGATTTGAAATATTTTAAAGTATTTAAGAAGATTTAAAAGTATTTCCAAGAGATTTGAAAACATTTGCATTGGGGGTTTTGTATCAAAGAGTTTCCTAAAATTTCTAAAATATAGATTGATTTTATAGGACCTATTAAAAAAACAATTCTAAATATGCAAGGGCTTTTTAAAAGTGCTCTTTGAAAAGACTAAAAAAATTTCTAGGAATTTCCAAGGATTTGACTGATTTTAAGGTATTTGAAAATATAGTACGATTCTGTAGGGCCTATTATAATATCTCGACAAATCCCAAGTGATTTTATAAGATTTTCTAGAATTTCAATGAATTTGAGGAATTTTGAAAGCTCATAAAGTATTTTGATGAATTTTCCAGGATTTCAGGTAATATCAGATTTCATGTAATTTTAACGAATATTATAATATTTCAATAGATTTCTAAGAATTTATTCACAAGAATTCATGGATTTCGTACGAATGCAAAAAGATTTTCAAATATTTCAAGATATTGCCAAAGATTTCGAAGAATTTGAAAGATTTCAGGATATCTTACAAGATTCCAAGGAATTTTCAATTAACTTGAAGAATTTTGAATACTTCAGGTATTTTTAAAAACCAAAGGAATTTCTAATAGCTTCAATAAATTTCAAAGCATTTCAAAAGATTTTAAAGGATTTGATATATCTAAGGGTATTTTTGAAAATTTCAAGGTATTTTCAAGAACTTTACAAAGTTTTGAGTGATTTCAAGTGTTTCAAAGAATTTTAAATATTTTAGGGAATTTTAAAATATTAAAAAGTAATCTATAACAAAAATTTTGAATAAATATGAATTTTTTTACTAATTCAGTATTTAATGATATTTTTAAAAATTGCCGGAAGCTAGAACCACGAACACCCACATTAGGGTTGATCCAATAAAAAGGAAACGAAATATCTATGCCGTAAGGTGTGAAGCTGTCTCAAGCAAATATATAATTCCTTATTTGAGTTGTGTTTTGTCAATGAGTGAAGGTGTTAATAGACAGCTTATTTTTGTGTGTGTAGAATTTCTATAAGCCTTAAAAAGCAAGTTTTCTCTAAGCTTAAGATATTATATAAATGGGAACATCAGTGATAAATGGATACTCTAAGCAAGCACCAAAATAATCATTAGTTAAGCAGTTTACACAATTCTTCATTTCCTGTCAACGTATTTCTCAATTTTTCCCCTACTTGGAAAAATGACGTTGATTTATACTCTAATCTCCATCATGACGGTCATCCATGACTCTATTGGTCATTATGATAATATAATATATCTATAATTTGAAGTATAGTTTTGGGCTTTCCCCAAATAAGAGTTTACCCCATTACTCTATATTCTACATTCTACATACCAAATGCTATTTCTTCCTAAGAGAATTTAATTAGCACAAATAATCAATTGTTGAATCAATTATGCTCCTCAGCATTAATCAGTTATTACCTCACACTAATTGAAAATTGGACAAAAAATCGATCATTTTTTAAAAACCGCGACTTTCTAACTCTCTTCTAAGAGAAAATTGCTAAAGCAATAATACATTGTTTACACAATTGTTGTGAATATATAATTATCAACATGAAGCAGTATTTTACGTATTGAAAAAAATACATTTAAAAAACCGCAAAAATATCATAATTCGTGCCAAAAACTGGCAAAACACAGTCTTTCACTTATGCGTTTTTTTTGTGGCCCTATAAAACAGACTCATGGGGATGATATTAGGGTGGTCCAAATTCATACCTGTGAAAATTTGACTCTCAAGTTTTGGTGATAACCCTCCCCCCCCCCTTCATTTTGTTCGTTTTATGGAAAAAGAAATTCCGTAATAGATTTTTTTTCAACGTTAACCCGTGCCCCCGGCCTTTTGAAATTAACATGGAGTTTTAAATGAGAAGAGCTTGATTTTCAAAAAAATGGAAAAAAGAAGTTCTTTTTATAAAGTTTTTGTGAATTAATGTATGTTCACCTCTTGAGGATTATTCAGGGAATAATTTTCACCCAATAACTTTTGATTTTGACACTCCAAATCTGGACGGTATTTTTTGAAATTTTTTCAACATGAATTATTTCCAATCGATAAGTGCGTGTTTTGAAGTATATTTGAAATAATTTTGATTGTTCAAACAATTATCATTATTCAAACAATTTTGTTCCTCCTGTGAATCGTGAAAAGTTATTATCTTTCGGGATAAATGATACAAAGTTGATGAATGCCGAGAGTAGTAGTTCTTGTTTAACATATTTGGTAATTATTTAAACAATTTTCACTTCTTTAAATAATTTTTTCTTCCGAAAATCATAAGAAATTATTATTTTCTTGAAATAATTACGTAATTTTTTTTCAGGAAAACGAACAAAATGGGGGGGATGGGGGGTTTTCACCAAAAATCGTGAGTCAAATTTTTGGACCACCCTATAGCAATAGTGTTTCTCATTTTCCCAAAATGTAGCAGCCAGTTATTTGAAGAATCTCCCGAAGGGTGTAACTGTAAATGAGGGACTTGGATTTGGCACTAGCCAGTATATATATGCAAGCCACAATACAATATTGGTTTCGTCTGCGTGCATTTTCTTAAATGCCCGTGACATACTTCGTGAACCTAGATCATTGATTTATTTGTCAATATTGCGTACACTGTTAGAAAATTCCTAAAGTAACAAGGAAAAATAACACGCCGCGTTATCTTTTATAAAATATTAGGAAACATGTTAAATGGTAAGCTCGGCAAGCTCTTTTCAAAACTTTGAACCTGCGACTCTTGTCTCTTAGAATATGTCACTGTTTCAGGCTTAGAAGAATTGTAAGGTGCTTTAAACGAGTCGGTTTTTAGAATAATACAAAATATGGCTGCAAGGATGAATTATTTGATCACTAGGAGTGTACCAATGGTAGACCGAAAACAGATGCTCACCGTTTCAAAGTGCGTTTCGATTAACAAAAAAAAAAAAGAAACAACAACGATAAGACCGTTTATTGAAAAAAGGGCTCTAGTTATGCACATGTAAAACCTATAGATTATGTACTGAGAATATTACATCAACCATTTCATTCTTGCAACCGTAGTTTCTACCATTCTAAACAAAGACTCGTTTAAAGCACCTCAAGGAACTCAGATGCAACATAACATAATTTTTGCAATTGCGATGCATAGCCGGGTTCGCCGATAATACTACGGAGTGCTGAGATTATTTGTGAGCGATTTAAACTGATTACTAATTTATCATTTATTCAGATTATTATTAATTGTATGAAAAATAACACATTTGATTATTTTTAATGTGAAGTATTTTTTATTTAGTATACACATGACTTCAAATTTGTTGCAGTACATTACCTTCGAAAGTTTATTACATAAATACTTTTCGTGAGTTGTGTAAGTGCTGGTAAATCGATAATATAAACAAGATTGATTTTTTTTTGCTCAGCTACACTACCGTCGAAAATTGTGCGCACGACTCTTGTGAGCGCCATTAAAAATCACTGCTGACTTCGAACCACGATATTTCGGTGAAAAAAAGAGATGGGGCATTTTTTTAACAGTTGGAAAGCTTATGAAATTCTACGACTAGTGGTACCCAACAAATATTTTTTTGACCTTCTGAAAATAATACAGTATGTGAGAAGATCAAAAACAAAATTCAAGATTTTCTCCAATTTTCTACCTCCACTTCAACTTTTAGCACGACCTAGGGACATTTTTGGAAACTCTTCCAAATTATACGACATCGATCCTGAAATCTTATATTTAATTTAGGCCAAGACAGCTTAGAAAATTTTCATGGGTACCCGGGATATGATTGAAAATGTTGAATCGTATCTGAGCTCAATTGTACAGTAATTGTGTCAATTGAAGACCGGGATGCAAGAACCGGGTGAGCGCTCGGAAACGTGAAAAAGTATTGTCCAAATCGTCTTGTAGTATCCAAATCTTGAAATTCAAAAAATTAATTTGAAAAAAACTGTTTACTTTTAGAGAATATCAATATGGAACTTTTGTATATTCAAAGTTTTTCTTTTCGATGTATATTTTTAATAATAAAATTGAACTCAACGTTAGTAGTCTCGCCTGTACTCTCCTATAATCGTAAAGGACTCGCCTTGTCAATAATTAAACATTAAAAAACCTCCCCCTTCCGTAATTAATAGAAAGCCGATTGCTTTATATTTTTGGACATTTCGTTGTTTTCAGTGTATTAGCAAATAACTAGAAATAGAAAAATTTGTGCTTCGCAAGTTGTTCCCCCTTTTACTTTGTTTTCTTCTTTTTAGTAATAAGGAATGTAAACAAACCATCTAGTGTCTTTGTTTTTAATTTTTTACTATGAAAAGGATTGAGTGTCTCAAAATGTTTCGGAAGTTGCCAATCGCTCTCTCATTTATTACATAAAATTGATGTATATTTTTTGTTCTGTTACTGTAAAACAATATAATTAGACGTTTCTAGTTATTTTTGAGCCTGTGAAGTTCTGATGCATAAAATATTAATTTATACTGATAATTAGCAGTTTGAATAAATTGCTTAAGAGTGCATTATTGCTTATACCCATTTTCTCTTAAAATAGAGTTAGAAAGTCGCGGTTTCTTCTGCATTTTTCCACTTTTGGTCTACTTTTAAATTATAGTGAAGTAATAATTGATTCACGTAAACAAGCATAATTTTTTAAACAACTCATTATTCTTAATAATATTCCCGTTGAATAATGTTCAGAATGTTGCGGGTTTTTTATGAAATATTCAACTCTTTGTCTACTTTTTATTTAAAGTGTGGTAATAATTACTGAAATTTAACGAAAATAATTGTTTAGTCAAATTATTATGGTTTTTACCTATCTTTTCCTACAATAATCCTAGATAATGGCGAGTTTTTCTGAAATTTTCCTCTTTTTGTTAACCTTCCAATTGAAATGTTTGACATAAAGACAGGAAAACCCAAAGATTATTACTGAATCTTGGAAGAACTCTTGGGTTTTTGCGAATAGTAATAAAATGTTTACAAAAAGGTCAACATTTCAGAAAAACTCTCCACTATCTAGCATTATTGTAGGATAAGATAGTTTAAAAGAATAATAATTTGATTAAACAATAATTTTGTTTGAATCCAAATCCTTGAACGGCATCAAAAATTTATTTTGTAATCTTCAAAAATGTAAATTTTGTTTAAAATTTTTTGAAATCTTTTCAAGTGTTAAATCAAGTTGAAATATTTTGAATACTTCTAAATATCTTTTAAACTTACTCGAATTTGAAAAACTGAATAATTTTTTCATTGTTATTTATACATCAAAATTCAACAATTTGACTTACAAATTGAAAAACTTGTAAATAGAACAATAGTTTAAATTTAGTTGTCCGAAATTTTAACGATTCGAGGCTCTCTATGTCAAACAATTCCGTTTCAAATTACTTAGTTTTGAATATAAACAGTGGAATATTTCTATATATTAAAAATGGTTCTTTATCTTGATTAAAATTTTCTAAATTTGAGTCTAAATTGAATTGGTTTTAAACTTTAATCTTTTAGATAGATAGATTTTTCTTCTAAAAATTTCTAAAGTTCGCGATCCAAAAATAAATTCACTGTGATTTTCCCGGGTTTTCCAGATTGTTTTTTAAATTGTAAAATAAAAAAAGAGAATAGAAAATATTAAACGATTTCAAAATAATTTTTTTCTCTTTATTCCGATGCGAGTTCGAATGCCAACTCACAAATTTTGTCCCCTCACTTCAAACGTTCGACGAATAGTACTGTTAATGTTAAACATCACAGCGCAAGAGTTTATAAGCGGAAAGTGAATTTATCTTACGATTTATTTATATTTGTTATAAATACTTATGCTATTTATTATAATC
>JAABKJ010013442.1:0-10309 GCA_011634705.1 Andricus grossulariae
ATAATCTACTCATCTGGCAAAGTAGACTCCAAAATTTTCTATTTTCTTTCCGATTTTCAGGTTACACTGTTACAAATCATCAAACTTTAGCATTTTATATTTTCTTTCTTTCCCAAATTCTGGGAGACTCGACCTTTTAGGAAAATATTCGAGCATTATTATAAAATTCAGTGAAAGTGTTAAAAATAACCAAAAGAGATTACTTTTGAACAAAATAGTCAAATGTGCAACAAAATAATTAAATTTTCAAACAAATAGTTTCTTGAAAACCGGTTAAGCAACTATTGGACAACTTTGTCCAATTATGGATTCACAAAAGTAGAAATTGTTCAATTTTAAACGCTTCAAATTTAAAGTTTTCTAATTATAAAGTTTAAAAGTTTCATTGTGATTTAAATTGAAACTAGCGAACTTCTGGTCAAAGTTCTCCATAATACCTAATATTGTATCTGCATGTGAATGCGGTGCGCGTAGATGGTTTTCATTTGTAGGTTATGTTGTCGATAAAATATTTCCATCTCTTGCGATTTTAAAGATGCAGTACATAAAAATTAGTTAAAGTTTTAAGTTTCTTTGCATTTATCATCAGCTTTTATTGACAAATTTTGCTTGAAATAAATTTATAAACAGATACGCTATTCTGACATTTCGCTCATCGATCGATGTAATTATCGTAACTGCAATTTATTATATAAGACGCAAAAAAGTTCAACTACTTTTAAACAAATAGAAAGTTCAACGTTTATTTAGTAAGAAACAACCATTTTATACTTAAAATTATGTGTATTTTTGTCAGCAAAACTTGAAGCGCATTTTCACGTCCTGCGTAAAATTTACGAAATTGTACCCTACCGGTACAAAATGACTATAAAATCTCTAAAGAATCTCAGGTGTGGTTTTATGATCATACAAATCATATTTCACCCGAATACTTGCCGGCAGAGGGGTCCTTTGTATGTAACCAGGCAAATATTACACATTTTGAAATTATATATATGTTTTATAAGTAGCGATTTGAAAATAGGATGCTCGGAATTTACAAGTTTTTGCGATTCCAAACATACGTAATTTATTTTAAAATGTTTAAATTTCAATAAGTTTAATATATGGAACAATTAATTCCGAATTTATTGCTTGTAAAGTTTTCAACTTTCTTAGACAAATCACATATGCCTGGAATCACAAAAATGTGTAGATTCCAAATATCTTATTTTCAAATCGCTAATTTCAAAATAATTTTTTTTTTTTTTAATTTCGGCATTCGGATGTGGTTACTTGACAAAGCGCCCCTGCTTAAGATGGTCGGTCACCTTGGGCCTATTTATGGTTTTAATGACTAAACTGCGGGGGTAATAACGGAGGCCACTAGAGACGAAATCATTCAAATAGAGACTGATAATGCACTGCAATTTATATGACCCGGCCTGACATTTTCGCCTGAGACGTTCCTCAGATTTCCTTCCGGCAGGGTAGATACGACTTTTGAATTAGTTGACGACATTTCCATTTTGATGGTGGCTATTTCAACACCCGAAAGCAATTTGTTGAAAGTTATTGAGCGTTTTTGGTCCTCTAGATTATGTTAATTATTCCTGTGGCTGCCCACTTTTCTCTGCCAAAAAATAAAGACGTAATCATCTCTGTTCATATGGTTTGTCCATTTCAATCACCTTCTTGGTTGCTGATTCTCTGCATCTGCCTCTGGTTGAATCAGGCCATCTGCTTCTGGAGAATGTGGTGGTATTTGACCATCTTCAGGTTGCGCATACATCGATAGCATGATGGTGTTGTATTGCTTCACTGTTCGCCGCTTGATCTTGCGTTGCAGCTTCCTCTAACTGACGTTCATCGTCGACGTTTTTTCCCGCCGAATCAACATGTATTTGAATCTCTGTTGCTCGGTGTTCTGAGATAAGTAGATTGTTACTGATGTCCTTAACATGAGCAATAAGTTCTTGTTTCTACCATACATTTTCAATAAGAAATACATGTATGAGTTTTGATTTATTTTGAGCATTATTAATTAGAGATTTTGTTTTATATGGACAATTTATATACATCATCACTTGCTAAACAATGATATGTAGTGGATGTGACACAAGCAAGAATACATAATTATTGTCTTGCGATTTCAGCAACAAAATATTTAACTTTGACGGATATTGTGTTGGTATAAAGTCCGGCATTTAAGAATCAAAACTTGTTTACGTTAATATAACTAGCTATAACCTACTTTAATACAAGTAAGTTTAAAAGATCTTCTGACGCAACTTCACTTCAGTTGGTGGCTTGTGGTGCATTTAACCAATATAATATCGTTAGGCCTCCTAAGAATCGATTTCGTATCAGACTTTGCACGGTTAAGGCGCTTTCGCGGGCTTGATTTGTAGCCCATGTATTACAAATGACAACTTTTCTCCTACAAGGATGTTTTTTTTTGTAATATTTTAACCACATAATCTAAAGGTCAAAACGCAATCCCGCTTCGTGCCCTTTTTTTGAAAAATGGTCTTGTTATAGTTTTTTTTTTAATTAATTGAAAATATGCTGGATTTATGCATCGAGGAACGAGCATCCCGCCGCCGGCAGAATACTCACAATGAACCGAAAACAGGCGCTTCCCATTTTAAGAGTGGCACATCAGGAGGTGAAGCGTGAAATTTGTTGACGTTATTGGAACCAAGGAGGTATAGTGACTGCGTGTCATAACTCACCCGGCCTTCTAATTATTACACGATTATAGCTAGTGAAGAGAAATGAATGAATGAAATGAAATTAATGAATTATTAGACGAGACGATTAAGAACAAATAGAAAAAATCGGTCAATTCGTTAAATTTCTGTTGAAAGTTTTGGTGCTTTTGTATTCATTTAAATTATCTTCAATATTGGCAATAATGACCGTTTTTCCTAATCTTACAAAAAAATTTTTTTTTTAAATTACATCAGTAAATTGATTCAGCTATTTAAAATTTAATGGAGCCATTTTTTTCGTAATTTTAGAGATTTTGACAGGCCTTCATCGCGTAATAATGATAGGTCATCCACTGGAGGTGAAGGAGATGTTGTAATGTAGTTCGAATTGCTGGATTCATGTGTGTATTCATTATCGACGGGTGATCTAGTTTGGTCTTCATCGAAAGACAAAAGAAAATGCAAGAAGATCAGATAATTACACATCGAATTTATTAATCAATTGATTGTTTAATTAATCAATTAAATAGTTAATTACTTGATGAATAATAAAATAATTATTATATAATTGAATACTAATAATAAATTAATGAATAATTAATTACATCCCTACACAGAAATGATTTAATCAGAAAGTTGTCGCAACAACAGATATCTTTCTTCTCTCTCTTCAGATTCTACGAAAAAAAATGCTGAAGAAAGATGCTGCTTCACGAATTGTAAATTGTTAAATTGGAAAAGAATGGGATTGCAAGAATCTGAAGAGACAGAAGAAAGGTATCTTTTGTAGCGACAACTTTCTGATCACATCGTTTCTTTATAGGGGTGTCATTAATTATTAGTATTTAATTATAAAATAATTAATTTAATAATTATTATCAAATTAATTAATTGATACTACTCAATTATATAATAATTATTTTATTATTCATCAATTAATTAACTATTTAATTGATTAATTAAACAATTAATTAATTCGATGTTTAATTATCTTATCTCCTTGCATTTGCTTTTGTCTTTCGATGAATGCCAAACTAGGTCACACGTCGATAATGAATACACACATGAATGCAGTCATTGTTAAGTAATTAATTACAACATCTCCTTCACCTACAATGGATTACCTATCATTATTACGCGATAAAGGCCTGTTAAAATCTCTAAAATTACGCAAAAAATGTCTCCATTAAATTTTAATTAGCAGAATAAATTTACTGATGTAATTAAAATTCTTTTTTCAAATATTAGGAAAAACGGTCAATATTGCCAATATTGTAGGTAATTTAAATTAATACAAAATTACCAAGACTTTCAACAGAAATTGAACGGATTGACCAATTTTTTTCTATTTTTTTTTAATAGTGTTGTCATTATCTAATGAATCTAATGCAGCATATTAAAATTCAATTCCTTAATATTCTAATAATTGTTCATTTCTCTCAGCGAGCTATAATCTTGTAACAATAGGCCACTTTGGAAATGAGGATCGCCTGTTTTCGGTTAATCGTGGGTATTCTCCCGGTGGCGGGTTGCTCGTTCATCGGCGCATAAATCCAGCATATTTTCGATTAATTAAAAAAAAAAAACTACAACAAGACCATTTTTAGAAAAAAGGCACTGAGCGGGATTGTATTTTGACCTTTAGATTATGTGGTTAATATATCACATAAAAAAATGCATCGTTGTGGGAGAAAAGTTGTCATTTGTAATATATGGGCTAAAAATCAAGCCCGGGGAAGCGCCTTATCCGTTTATACGTTTCACCACATGGCCGATTGGCATTTGTTAAACTTTTCAAGGTTTTAGAAGCCATGCCCTATAAAGAACCCAGGATGTTTCCGAATTCCGTGAAGCGTGCTCAAGTGTACACTCGCCAAGTGTATCAGAAGTGAGTGGGGAAATGTGCATTGGCATTGCTTATTGGAGCCATTGATAGAAGGAGCAGTGTTAATTTAGACTAAAGATTAATGTAATGTGGCGGATAGAATCCCATGTAGTCAACGGTGACCAGGGGCCGCTCCAGGTGGAGCCAGAGTAGGCGACCGCCTCCGGGCGCAAAGGGCGAGGTGCGGCCGCTTAAGGAAAACTTTTCATATGCTTAATGACAGGAATAAGAATTCTAAAGTTTTAATAAATTAGATTCTAGGAGATTCTAAAATCTAAACGAGATGAGCTCATTGTATTACAAGGGAGAAGGGGCGGCAGCTTAACAATAACGTTTTATATACTTAATGACAAGGACAGGAATTCTAAAGATTCTTAAATTAGATTCTAGGAAAGTCTCAAGTCTAGACTAAATGAGTGAATTATATTGTTCTGACAATAAAAGTAAATCAGCCAGTTCAGGCATCGGCAATAAAGTGGATCCTTGACCGGTTTTCCACCTCTTAAACTGTAATGCTGATAGAGCAATAAAATTAATAGTACCTAGTACAGGTATCAGGAAAGTATTAGTTTCTTATGCATAAGGGCTGTTGGCAAGCAAAACATAATTGCGGAGACAACAATTGGCTAGACCATCCGTGGAAAGTAAGCATCGAAACGATAGAGGGAAAGCAATCCCCTCTCCATAGTTCGAGAAAACCGACCTATAAGACTAAGTACTTACAAGTTAAAGCACTTGTTCGTTAAGAAGAAAGTTTTTTTAAAGTTCATATCGTGAGAGAAGAACCTTTGCTTATTTTGAGATGGATGATTGCAAAGCGAAATGCCTCTCAGGTGCTCAATATTGCAAGCGAAAAGTTGAACGCGAAGTAGGTCCTGACCATCGTGAAGGCCTGGAAGAAGACAATAACAAAATACAAGAGGCAGAAATAGTAGATCTACAAGAAATAGCATGGAACAACGTAGAAAACACTGTAGATAGGTACATTCTTAGTAATGACCCTGCCATGTGGCCTAATATGATATCACACCGAGAAACACTTGTTGAAAGAGGCCCGATTCAGGACTGGTTAATTCATATGACAAAAACAAACTGTTTGGTTTGCTTTCCCTGCAAATCACTTGATAATATCGGTATTAGTCTTAAAGGAACTGGGTTTTCTGACTGGAAAAAAATTTACATAGCTTTAGATCGACATGAAACAAGTATTATTGATATTAAAAAGTTTCAAGAATGGAAAAATCTATCCACAAATTTGAAAGCTAATAAGACGATTGATGCCTCATATCAACCAAACGCTGGTCAATTTTAATGAGGCACCGCACTCAATTTAAAACCTTAAGAGACACTAGGTATTGAAGTAGGATTGATGCCGTGATACCTTTAAGGTTCCAGATAAGCAAGATTCATGATACGTTATTTAAAATTCACAGTTACGACAATTTAGATACTGAAGTTAGACATATTGCGAAATCATTAATGACAAAATTACAAGATTTAATATTTTTTTGCTTAGTAGTTTTCTGGCATGATGCTTTATTCAAAATTAACGCGTCTAGTAAAACATTACAAAGTGTTTAACTACATTTAAACTCTGCTTTAAAATACCTTCAAGAATTGAAGTCCTACTTCGTAGAACGTAGATCTGGTTGAGGGTGTGCTTTAGTCATCACAGATGCTAAGAAATTCTAGGCGTTCAAGGAAATTTTGAAGCTGAAGCATAAATACTTAGGCGACGAAAAAAGGTCAATTTTGATTATGAGCATGCTGCACAGGTATCGATACAATTATTGTTTGCATGGAAGCACGGTTTCATATTCTTGATTGATTGATTTTAACTCATGAAAGTGAGCGAGGCATCGATGCCACAGCTTTGCGAGACGAGCTTAATGAACTTCCACTGCACATTACTGCGAATATGTCACCAATTCAGATATTGAATAACATCCACGAAAACTGCCTAACGACGCGTTGGTTTATCCAAACACTTGCGTTGCTTTGCGAATTCTCCTTACTTCAACCGTTTCCGTCGCAAGTGCTGAAATGTCGTTTTCGAAGTTGAAGATAATAAAAAATTATCTACGTAATACCATGCATTATGAACGAATGTCAGCTTTAGTTAAAATAGCTGAAACAAGATCGACTTCACATGATTACTTTCCCTTTAAAAACAATTAGGATATAATTTAATAAACTATTAATTAATTTATAATTTGATTAATAAGATAATTCATTATGATTATTAATAATAATTATTTTTTATGATTTATTATTTATATATTATTATATTTTTCAAGCGGAAGAGTTCTAAATACTTTGATTTAAAAATTCAAATTGAAAGGGGCGGCAAATTGAAATTTGCCTCCGGGCGGCTGACAGTATGAAGCGGTTCCTGGTCGGTGACGTACACTGAGTTATTGGACATTTTGTTTTTCTTTTCGATTAAGGTGTCATTTATGACGGCAAGTTATGGCTAATGCTTGAATATAGGATGGATAGAACATTTTTTTTTTTCTAATATTTCAAAACATCAATGTATCAATGCAGATAATAAGCAATGCAAACGATTGTCAAAAGTTTGTATGGTTTCCATGTTTTTCATGAAAGCAGTGATGCCACTTGCCCGTGTTTTTAGTCAACGTCCGTAGATGCTCATAGTTATGTCGTATCATGGACGTATGGATTAGAAGGACCCAGCGTTACAGGCGCGCCGGGTGGTTCACAATCTGTTCGGGGGGACAGTGCGGTAGCCATCCCTAACACTTATATCACCAAATTGCGTCTAAGTCCCCCCGAGTCGTTTGTGGACTATGCGGCGTGCCTGTCACGCAGTGCTCTCAACAAGGGCCTGGAGCAGTACTGTGTATGCGTGAAGATGAGTTGGTTATTGATAGAGAGAAGAGAATAATTATATTCTTCACGAATGACTAGGCTCTGTTTGACGCAGGCGCAGTAGTGCACCGGGCCATCTTTGGGAGGACTGCTGTCACGCTGGGTCCTTGTAAAATTTATATGTGACGCGATCCGGGAAAAGGGACCTACCAGGCCAAAAATCAATTTTCGGATTATGATGGATTCTATAAGTTCTTGAACGGATCTTTCTGGGGTGCGCAGCAGCAGCTTGACATCTCCACTCTTTTTATTCTCCCATCACTTCCCCCACTACTCGCCGCGTCCCCTGCGTCGAGCTCTACGCCCCGCACAATCCACGTGCTTTTTGCGACGTTCTTCATTATGACAAAAATGAGTTGTTTTTAGCGCTTATAAATTTTTCGAAAGAAAGTGTTGGCAACACATGAATCCTGACGAGGAGTACGAAAAAATCGTTGGAACTTTAGTCTACGACTGGGTTTGAGACGAGGAAATGCCCTTCGTGACGAATGCATCACAATGTTACAATAAACAATGAAAGCCGACGACATGCAATACAACATTTCAAAATGAAAAATTAAGGAGTGAAACTTTTCACAGACGGCGTTGAAAATTGTAAATTGAAATGTGAATTTGGCAAACAAATTTCAAACGTAGAATTTTCAAAATTAAATTTGAATTAAAATTCCGAAACTTGAAATGAGAAAAATTTAATTAAAAAAAAAAAAAACTGTAAACGAATGTTTTAACGTCTACTTAGATACTAGTTTTTCGAATCGGAAATGAAATTTGGAATGACGTATAGGAAACTGCAATTTTTTGAACTAATCTCTCAAAATGAATCTATATGAGAGAATGCCGTAATGACGATTTGGAACTTTTTGTTTTCAAAATTGAAACTTGCTTATAAAATCCTCATACAATTTATTTGAAAAAAGGAATGCTGTAAATAAAATTCCAAGACCTAAATTTAAAAAACTGAATTATCAAAATAAATCTCTAATAAAGAATGATGTAACCCTAATTGGAAATCCAGGTTTTTAAAATTTCTTATTTTGTTCTTTAAACGATTTAATAAGATGCGTATTTTCTTCAAGCCAAATGCCTAAAATTCGAAATTTTTTTCGCCTATCGTGCACTTATTATTAAATTATTAGAGCTTTTACAGAAGTTAACAAAATTGGACAATTTTTTTTAATGATCTGGTAGGATTGTACTTGTAATTTATTCAGTAACAATTACATTTTGCAACTCCGATAATTACTTACAAACGCGTAATTGAAAATGATGCAAAATTTTCAGAATGAATTTTCTCAAAAAGTATATTTTTGAAAAAAAATTTCCCCTGGAAAAGATAGTTTGTACTACAATCTGGTAAAGTGGCGAGTGGCAAAAATATATTATTTTTTTTTTGGAAATCTGCAATATTGTCTCGCACGGCCATGTCGATATTGTATGGAATAGGCCATATAATTTATTTCAAACGTTTTTTCCGTGTTTCCGTAACTTTCGATATTTTTTGTACTCATTTTATCAACATTTTGAAATAGAAACATTGTACTTAGCTTGGAAAACAAAACTTTTCTAGCAAATGAAAATGGCACAAAACGAGCCGAAGGCGAGTTTATCAATCTAACAAGTCTTGTTTCATTAGTTTAATAATGTACTAAATAATAGAATTACTAATAGTAAATTCCGAAAATTTGATGTAAAAACAGAAGCCATAAGCATACAATTCAAAAAATCTAAATATCAAGTTCAACTACCAGTCATACTGATATTAATATTAAAAAAATTTTAATATGAAACAAAGGTCAGAATTTCCAAGTATCATTTATTAATTGATTTTTGTTGCATTGGTGTTTCGTACAACGATATCTCAATTAATGCGATGGTGATTTCGCAAAAACACATGATAACCGATACATTAAGGAGGAACTCCAGTCTTTCTCAGAAATACAAGAATTTGCCGAAAATTTGTATTAATATTAAGTATTACTATAGAAACAAATGTGCAAAATCTCAAATATACATTCGCTAAATCATACAATTTTTTAGCTATTTTGCCTACAAAGTTAGAAAGTTGCTTCGAGGTTCGTTTTCATTGAAACAGCTATCTTAAAAAAATAAGTACAATTTCACTGAAAATTGGCGTACGTTTTTCACAATATTCATGCCTCACTTAGCCAAATTTTCAATGTGTTTTTGAGTTTCATTCACTATTTATATACCTCATAAGGGTACTTTTCCATAAGTTTTCTTTTTTTTTATCTGTCAAATTTCACTGATTTTTAGGCCAGAAAGTGGTAATTGAACAATCAGTAAAAAATTAATTTGGAATCAGTGATATTTTACTGATTAGACACTGAAAACTCACTATTAAAAATAGTAAAGTATTCAGTTTCATTGTTGTATCAGTGAATTTTTCACTAATTATCCAATGTCCACTTTCTGGCCTAAAAATCAGTGGGTTGTGCGAGAGATCAGAGTATGGTACCCATACGTATTTTGGGGCGCTGAACACGAATATGACATCAGTTTTTGTCCAGCACGTCAGGATTTTCCCCTAGATGCGGAAATTTCCCTAGTAAATCAACTTTTCTGTGTATAAATTACCCTTGGTATTAAATGATCTGGAAACAGATCAGGCATGATATTTTTACGTATTTTCGGACGCTAAACACGAATATGACATCAGCTTTCCCCGAGCGCCTCAGGATTTTCCCCTAGACGCGGAAAATTCCCTATAAAATCTGCTTTGTCGGGTATGAAATAACCCTTGATATTGAAATCGGCTGGAAAAAGATCAGGCATGATGTTTTATGTATTTTGGTGCGCAGAATACGAATCTGAGACTAGT
>JAABKJ010013443.1:0-10309 GCA_011634705.1 Andricus grossulariae
ATTGATCAGCAGCCTGGGTCGGAGCAGTGTTGCGGAATGAACGTGTTATTCAAATAAGTAACACGAGAATTCTAGATTATTAATTCTATTATTAATTTTAGATTAATTCTAGATTATTTCGTAGATGATTCGTTTTTTTTACATTAAAAATCAATTGTTTTCAATGAAAATTTAGCTGTTTATTTTTGGTTAAAAGTTGGTCTATTTAGTATAAAAAATCAACTATCTGGTTAAAAATTTATGTAATTTGTTGAAAATTCTTCTTTTTTAGTAGAAAATTAATCTTCTTATTTGAAAATGTAACTATCAGGTTGGAAATTTATGTATTTTGTTAAAAATTGGTCTTTTTTGTTGAAAAAAACCTTTTTGGGTAAAAATGCAACTATTCAGTTAAAAATTTATCTATTTCGTATTCATCTTTTTTAGTAGAAAATAAATCTTAAAAAAAAAGGAGAGAGATCCTTTTTACTGAACAAAATTTGAATATTTATAGTTGATTATTAACCAATCTATTTAGATTATTACATTTTCCAATTAGGAAAAGAAACAATCAAAAGTAAGGAAAAAGTGAGAGGTTGGTTTTTGGTTGACTTTTTCTCTTTTTTTCCCTCTTTTTTCTTTTTTTTATTTTTAGTTGAAAATTTATCTGTTTGGTCCAAAATTTAACTATTTTCTAAAAAATACATTTTATTTGTTTGAAAATTAATTTTTTTCCATTACATTTTCCGTTTAGTAGAAAATTTATGAAATTTGTTGGAAATTCGTCTTTTTATGTAGAAAATTGATCTCTTCAGTTGAAAATTCCACTATTTGGTAGAAATTTTATTTTTTATTAAGATTCATAATTTTAGTTAAAAATTCATTTCGTTGGATAAATATTAAACTATAGTATCCATAATACATTTTTTTGATTGCAAATTAATTTTTATAATTTAAAATGTAACTATTCCACTTTTTCTTCAAATGTTATCTTTTTTAGTTGCAAATTCATTTATTTTGAATACAACTCGTATTTTTGGATTTAGGTTCAAATTATTTTAGTAGAAAATTCGTTTTTTTTTTGCTTCAGAATTCAACATATCTGCTGGAAATTTAATTTTGTTGTTGTTAAAAATTCATACTTTTAGATTAAAAGCTTAAATTATTTGTAGAATAATCGTCTTTTTTATCTTGAAAATTCAACATTTTAAATGAGATTTATTTCTTTTTGGACCGAAATATCTTTCTCGGTTGAAAATTTCTCTTTTTGGTTTGAAAATGAATCTGTTTTGGCTGAGGATTCAACTAGTTTGTTGAAAATTTAAATTTTTTAGTTGAATTCAACTGTTTTTGGTGAAAAAAATTATAATATTTTTTGATAGAAATATCAAATATTACACTTTTCGTTCAGAATTAATTTTTGTTTTGCTTTAAGAATTGTTTTAACTGAAAATTTAATTATTCTATTTTTGGTTCAAAATTAATCTTTTCAGTCGAAAACTCAACTTTTGGGTTAAAATTTATTCATTTTATTGAAAATTTGTCTTTTTTTGGTAGAAAATTAATCTTCTTGGTTTGAAATTAATCTCTTTGGTTAAAAATTTAACAGATCTGTTAAAAATTTGCCCTTTTTGATAGAAAATCAATCTTCTTGTTTGAAAATTCATGTATTTGTTTAAAAATTTGATTGTTTTGTTAAAAATTTATCCTTTTTCGTAGAAAATTATTCTTCTTGGATGAAAAATCATCTTTTTGTTTGGATATTCCACTTTTTGGTTGTTGATTCACCCTTTTTGTTGTATAATTAATTTTTCAGCTTGACGATTTATCTCTTTGGCTAAAAATTTAACTACTTTGTTGAAAATTATATTTGCTTTAGATTAGGTTTAATTGTATTAGTTGAAAATTTAACGGTTTCATTGAAAATTCGCCCTTTTTTGGCAGAAAATTAATTTTTTTGACTAAAGATTCATTTCCTTGGTTTAAAATTTGTCTATATTAAAAAAAATGATTTTTTTCCGATAAATTTATTTGTTTTAGCTGAAAATTTAATTATTCCATTTTTGGTCCATAGTTGACCTTTTTGAGTTGAAAAATCAACTATTTGGTTAAATATTCATGCAATTTATTAAGAATTCATTCTTTTTTGGTAAAAAAATAATTTTCTTACCTAAATTTATTTTTAAAAATTATTTTTTAACTAAAATTTTATCTTTCTGAGTTGAGATTTCATGTATTTTGTTAAAAATTCATCTTTTTTGTTGAAAAATCAACTATTTAGTTGGAGATTGATACACACGACCCTCGTTACAGCTCATATGTGAAACCTTTATTTAAACAAAACGCGATTTACCAAATTGATCAAGAATTTCAGCAGCTTATTGAATAATTTTGAATGCTCGTTGATAATTATCAAGATAATTAATTTTTTACCAAAAAGGACAAATTTTCAACCAAACAGTTGAATTTTATTAAAAAGAAAAAGATAAATTTTCAAACCAAAAAGTTGAACTCAAATAAGAAAGTAGAATTTGGAAAATTAATAAAAATTATCAATAATTCGAATAATTAATCTTCTTGATTATCATAATAGAAAAACCAGGATAATTAATCAAGTTTCTGAGGTGGAACAATTAATAAAATCTCAAGGAACTTATATTATTCCCACTGCTTAATTACTTGAGAAATACGGCTCGGATGATGAATGGGAGCAAAAATAAAGCAACCTGAAAGTTTTTTATTATCTTTTTTTTTTTAGAAGTGCAACTTATCAAAGAAATCAAAACGTATGTCCTAAAGTTTCTATAAGAACCTTCAGAAAGTCCTGAAGGAAACCCCGAGGCAGCTTAATTGCGATCTCGCGGGAGTGGACCGAAGTTACAGGGGGACTGGAAAGTGCCCCTATAAATTCTGGCTAATCTGATTTCGGAATCGGTGACCCTCCCCTCTTCGAATCAAACCTGGAAAAGAACCCTTCGAATAATAGATTCTCCTGATTTTCAGACTTTTTCTTCCAGACGGGAAATTCCTTTGAATATAGTTGGCGAGCAAATTGGAAGGATATTGAATTCAATAAAGGAAAGTGATTATCTGCCTATATATAGTGATGAATGAAAGAGAAAATAGATTGAATAAATTTTTTTCAAACTGTTGTGCAAACTTTCAGTATCCTCTTATAATTACTAGTTTCTTTCAAATAGTTACTTTAACTAGTTAATTTTTTGGTAACAATAGTGATAGCGAAGTCACAATTGTATACTGATTAACAAAAATTACTAGATATATAGATATTTGCAATTACAATTTTAATTGAAAAATTGTTTAAGCATTTTTTTAAAGGTCGAAAAATGTCTTTTCCGCCCTCACCACAGGTCATGTCAATGCGCTTTTAACGCAGTTTGCGAATATCGTCTTAATTTAGCGATAAGTAGAACGGTTTCTGAAATATTCTCAAAAAATTGAAAAAAAGTGCGAGATATATTTTATTCAAATTTTAATGAACTAATCTGGAGAGAAATTTTAATTCGAATTTTCCGCTTCTGAGATATCTTGAAAAATGTGCACCCTTCTTTTCAATTTTCGAAAACTTGTACTTAATACTATTCTTGGCATCAGATGTTCAGTTGTGAAATATAAACCGATCACGTACATTGTTATTACTTCCTGAATTTCATGCAATTCTGAAACATAAGACGATCAATCACATTGTTACCTTTTTATGAATATCAAACAGTTATAAGCCTCTAGGCAGTCAATCACATGGTTAATTTCTTATGAATTTCATGCAGTTATAAAACATTAGATGATCACTCACATTGTTATTTGATTCTGAATTTCATGCAGTTTCAAAACATAAGACGATCAACCACATTGCTGATTTTTTATGAATTTCATACAGTTATCAAATGTAACATGATTACTCACATTGTTATTTAATTCTGAATTTCATGCAGTTCTAAATAATGAGACGATTAATCACATTGTTACTTGTTTATGAATTTCATAGAGTTTTAAAAAATAAGACGATCACACACATTGTCATTTGTTTCTGAATTTCATGCAGTTCTGAAACATAAGACGATCAATCACATTCGTACTTGTTTCTGAATTCCATGCAGTTCTAAGACATAAGACGAACACCCACATTGTTATTTGTTTCAGAAAAACATGTAAGGCAATCAATCACTTCGTCATTTATTTCTGCATTTAATGAAGTTTTAAAACATAAAAGATCAACAACATTGTTAATTTTTTATGAATTCCATACAGTTATAAAACACAAGGTGATCACTCACATTTTTATATTATTCTGAATTTCATTCAGTACTAAAAAATAGACAAATAATCATATTGTTACTTATTTATGAATTTCATACAGTTCTGAAACATAAGACGATCAATCAAATTGTAAATTGTTTATGAATTTCATGCAGTTCTAAAACGAAAGTCGATCACTCAAATTCAAATTTATTTCTGAATTTCATGCAGTCCTAAAGCATAAGACGATCACTCACATGGTTACTTCTTCAGTAATTTCATACAGTTCTGAAACATAAGACAATCAATCACATTGTTACTTGTTTATGAATGTCATGCAGCTCAAAGACATAAGATGAACACCCACATTGTTATTTGTTTCAGAAATGCATGCAGTTCTAAAACATGAGCCGATAAATCACATTGTTACTTGTTTATGAATATCAAACATTTATGAACTGTAAGGCAGTCAATCACTTCATTATTTATTTCTGAATTGAATGAAGTTTTTAAAAAAAAAAGATCAACCACATTGTTAATTTTTTGTGAATTCCATACAATTATAAAACACAAGGTGATGACTCACATTTTTATTTAATCCTAAATTTCATATAGTTCTAAAAAATTAGACGAATAATCATATTGTTACTTTTTTATGAATTTCATACAGTTCTGAAACATACGACGATCAATCACATTGTAAATTGCTTATGAATTTCATGCAGATCTAAAACAAAAGTCGATCACTCACATTTAAATTTGTTTCTGAATTTCATGCAGTCCTAAAGCATAAGACGATCACAGACATTGTTACTTATTCAGGAATTTCATACAGTTCTGAAGCATGAGACTATCAATCACATTGCTACTTGTGTATGAATATTAAACAGTTCTAAACTGTTATGCAATCAATAGCATTGTTGTTTCTTTCTAAATTTATTAAAGTTCTAGAACATAAGATGATCAACCACATTGTTATTTTTTTGTGAATTTCCTACAGTTATAAAACACAAGATGATCACTCACATTTTTATTTGATTCTGATTTTCATGCAGTTCTAAAGCATAAGAACGATCAATCACATTGTTGCTTGTGTATAAATATGAAACAGTTATAAATTGTAAGGCAATCAATCACATCGTTATTTCTTTCTGAATTTAATAAAGTTCTAGAACATGAGATGATCAACCACATTGTTAATTTTTTGTGAATTTCCTACAGTTATAAAACACAAGATGATCACTCACATTTTTATTTGATTCTGAATTTCATGCAGTTCTAAGGCATAAGAACGATCAATCACATTGTTGCTTGTGTATAAATATGAAATAGTTCCAAACTGTAAGGCAATCAATCACATCGTTATTTCTTTCTGAATTTAATGAAGTTCTAGAACATAAGATGATCGACCACATTGTTAGTTTTTGATTAATTTCCTACAGTTATAAAACATATGATGATCACTCACAATTTGTATTTGATTCTGAATTCCATGCAGTTCTGAAAAATGAGCCGATTAATCACATTGTTACTTGTTAATGAATTTCATACTTTTCTAAAACATAAGATAATCACTCACATTGTCATTTCTTTAGGAATTTCATACAGTTGTGAAACATAAGGCGATCCATCACATTGTTAATTGCTCGTGATTTTTGTACAGTTCTAAAACATAAGATGATCACTAACATTTTAATTTGTTTCTGAATTTCATGCAGTTCTCAAACATAAGACGACCATTTACATATGATTTGTTTTTGAATTTTATACAGTTGTGAAACGTAAGATGATCAATCACATTGTTACTTGTTTATGAGTACTAACAGTTCTAAACTGTAAGGCAATCAATCACATTGTTATTTTTTTCTGAATTTCATACAGTTGTGAAACATAAGACGATCAATCACATTGATACTTGTTTCTGAATTTCATGCAGTTATAAGAAATAAGACGATTGCTCACACTGTTATTTGTTTCTGAAATGCATGCAGTTCTAAAACATAAGACGATCAATCACTTTGTTACTTGTTTATGAATTTCAAACCATCTTAAACCTTAGGGCGATCAATCACATTGTTATTTGTCTCAGAATTTCATGACGTTAAAAGTTAATTTGCTTTGTTGAAGAATTATCATTTTAGTTGAAAATTCATCTCTCCGGCTGAATATTTAACTATTCTGTTGCAAATGAATTTTTTCCCCTTTAAAATTCATTTTTTTAACAGAAAATTCAACTACTTTGTTTTTGCTTGGAAATTTGTCTTTTCTGGTAGAATATTGATCTTCTTGGTGGAAAATTAATATTCTTGGTTGAAAATTCATCTTTTTTTTGTTGTTGCAAAGTTGACGACTGTGTTTAAAGCTAAACTCCTTTGTGAAAAATGTATCTTTTTTGGTAGAACTCAATGAATTATTACTTAAAATTAAAATTTTGTTGGTTGAATTGTCCATTATTATATAACAATAATAAATAATTTATCTTTTCCTGTTGAAAAATTAACTGCTTGTTTGATAGTTGAACTTTTCTGTTAGAAGCTAATTTTTTCGGTCAAGATTTATAATTTTAGTAGAAAAACCTCGGTGGTTGAATATTTAACTATTTTGTTAAAGATGCATTTTTTTGCTCAAAAACTAATTTTTTGAACTGTCTATTTTATTATTCCATTTTTGGTTCCAAATTTATACTTTTTGGTTAAAAGTACAACTGTTTGGTTGAAAATTTTGTATTTCGTTAAAAATTAGCCTTTTTGGTAGAAAATTATTCTTCTGGTTGAAAATTTATCTTTCTTAGTTGCAGATTTAATGATATGGTTGAAAGTTGAACTCATTTCTTGAAAATTCATCTTTTTTGGTTAATAGTACAACTGTTTGGTTCAAAAATTGATCTTTTTCGAAGAAAAAATTCAACTGTTCATTTGAAAATTCGTTTATTGGTTTAAAAATTCGTCCTTTTTGTAGAAAATTATTTTTCTTGGTTGAAAATTTATATTTTTTTAGCAGCAAATTTGTCGATTTGGTTAAAGGTTGAACTCTTTTGTTAAAAATTCGTCTTTTTGATTATATTCGACTGTTTTAAACTTAGAATAAAAAATTTCGTTGGTTAAAAGAACAACTGCTTGGCTTGAAATTCTTTTTTTAATAAAAAATTCAACTGTTTGGTTGAAAATTCATATGTTTCGCGAAAAATTCTTCCTTTTGGTAAAAAATTAATCTTCTTTCTTGAAAATTAATCTTCTTGGCTGAAAATTCATCTTTAGCGACTTGGTTGAAAGTGGAACTCTCTTGTTAAAAGTTACATTTTTTGATTGAATATTTACCATTTCAGTTGAAAATTTACCTCTCTGGTTGAATATTGAACTGTTATGTTGAAAATTTGTTTTATGTTGGATTAAAAATTGAATTTTTCAACGGTCTTATTTATTATCCCAGTTTTTGTCAAAAATTTATCTTTTTTTTGTTGTTAAAAGTACCACTACTTGGGTTAAGAAGTTAGCTTGTTGGAAAAAGTTCTACTGTTTATTTGAAAACTGATGTATTTTGTTGAAAAATCCTCTTTTTGGTGATAAATTAATTTGTTTTGTTAAAAATTATTTTTTTTTTAGTTGAAAAATTAACGACTTGGTTGATAGCTGAACTGCTTCATGATTTATCATTTTAATTGACAATTTATTTCTTTGGTTGAAAATTTAACTATTTTTTAAAAAGTTTTTGTTGTTCCATCCGTCCGTTCGTCGTATTTTTTCTAAGAAGAGAAAGTGAGGAAATGTTAGGGGAAATGATGGGAGGGTGAGTGGGGGAAGAGGGGAAAATGAGGAGAGAGTAAGTAGAGAAAGTGAGAGAAAATTAGGGTGGAGTAAGGGAAATGAGTAGAGGCGAAGTGAGGGTAGGTAGAGGAATTGAGGAGAAATGAGAGATGGGGAAGTAGATGAAGTAGGGAAAATTAAAGTAAATGAGGGGAGAGAAAGTGAGGGAAAATTAGGAGAGGAAATAAGGGAAATAAGGAAAGAGAAAGTGAGAGGAAATTAGGGTGGATTGAGGGAAATGTGTAGAGGCGAAGTGAGGGTAAATAAAGGGATTGAGGAGAAATGAGAGGAGGGGAAGTAGATGAAGTAGGGAAAATTAAAGGAAATAAGGGAAGAGGAAGTGAGGGAAAATTAGAAGAGGAAATAGGGGAAATGAGGAGAGAGAAAGTGAGAGGAAATTAGGGTAGAGTAAGGGAAATGAGTGGAGGCGAAGTGAGGGTAGGTAGAGGAATTGAGGAGAAATGAGAGGAGGGGAAGTATATGAAGTAGGGGAAATTAAAGTAAATGAGGGGAGAGGAAGTGAGGGAAAATTAGAAGAGGAAATAGGGGAAGTGAGTAAAGAGAAAGTGAGAGGAAATTAGGGTGGATTAAGGGAAATGAGTAGAGGCGAAGTGAGGGTAGGTAGAGGAATTGAGGAGACATGAGAGGAGGGGAAGTATATGAAGTAGGGGAAATTGAAGTAAATGAGGGGAGAGGAAGTGAGGGAAAATTAGGAGAGGAAATAAGGGAAATGGGGAGAGAGAAAGTGAGAGGAAATAAGGGTGAAGTAAGGGAAATGAGTTGAGGCGAAGTGAGGGTTAATAAAGGAATTGAGGAGAAATGAGAGGAGGGTAAGTAGATGAAGTAGAAAAAATTAAAGGAAATGAGGGGAGAGGAAGTGAGGAAAAATTCGGAGAGGAAATAGGGGAAGTGGTTGTAAGTGATGGGAAGTGGGTGAAATTATTAGAAAAGAGGGCAAGTAGGCGGGGTGGAGTAAGCGCTGAGGAAAGAAAGTAGGGGAAGGGAAGTGTCAGCTGGAGAATCGAGGAGAGGGAGATATGGAGGAGGAAAAATTTGGGAAGGTTGTTGGAGAAGGGTGAAGTGAGGGGAGTGGAAATAAGGGATTGTGGTGGGAGTAGGGATGGGAAGTGAGGGAGGGGATATTTGAATGAATAGAAACAGTTCTATAAAACTGAGGTCTTTATGAAAGTGACTTTGATTTACAAACTTCCACAAAATTTATGTGACACTGAAAACGAATTTGGTTTGTTTTAAATAAAAAATGTACTATTACTTGAGTTCATTATTCAAATTACGCTGGTTGAAGAATGGCAGTCGGGAGCACTTTGAGGGTCGAGAATGAACCGGCAGACGTGGAATATAATACACGTAAGAACGAATGTGCTTCCTGGCAGATATATATATAACACAGAGATGAATTATATTTCGTTTTTCGCATAATCGGTTATTTCTCGTATATAGGAAAAAGAAAAATAACTTTTTCTTATCAAGATATTTTTTTCTATCACGAATCCGAAACACCCTCTTCTTTCAGGAAACAAACAGTAATTAATGATCAGATATCCAGTAAGGGAATGCCCATTAGTTAGGTAAGGATGATTTTTGAAATTTTGGACCTCCTCTTCCGTATTGTAAGGATTCGAAATATTCGAAAGATTTCTGTGAACCCCCCCCCCCTAGCTCACATAAGATTATCTATTTTTCAATCCATATATCTATTATTTTTACTGTAAACGAGATTTTAAAAGATTTAAAAGATTTCCGGTAAATTTAGAGGATTTTAACAGATTTCAAGGGAGTTTAAGGTATTTCAAAAGGCTACAAAGTATGCTAAAGAATGAAATTAATTTTGAGAAATGTAACGAGATTTCCAAAGCTTTGCAGCGACTTTATGAGATTCCAAGGAATTTCAACAGTTTTAGGGTATTTTAAACCAGTCTAAAAGATTACCAGGAATTCCAGAGATTTTAAAAGCTTCTAGATACTACTTAGTACAATTTCAGAGCAAATTAACATTTTTTTAAAGGTTTTACAAGATTTCAAGGTACTTTAAGGAGTTGAATTCCATGAATGAATGCAATTTCGAAGATTTGCAAGATTTGGGAACGATATTTGCAGATTGCAAAGGATTTAGGGGATTCATCAGCGTTATAAAATAGATTTCCAGCTCCCGGCTGCACGGCTGAATATTTATGTCTGATATTTTGCATACCTCATCTAAATATTGGTCTCTTTTGTTGTGAAGTCTCGGTTTTTTGAAAAAATGTTTA
>JAABKJ010013444.1:0-10308 GCA_011634705.1 Andricus grossulariae
TACTGAAAGATATTTATTGATAAATTTCAATAAGAGTTACAAGAAATGTATGTAGAGGAACCATTTTCAAACACATGCATTTCATACTTTTTTGCGGTTTACGCGAATGGATCACTTTAATCACAATTGTGTACAAAGGTACATATGAGGCTACACGTGCATGTAATAATGTTATGGCAATGTTCATTAAAAATTGTGGTAATATTAATAATGTTATATAATGTAATAGTAATGAATCTATTACCGCTTCTTTCTCTGGAAATTGTAAATACTGATTAAAATACGTAACCTTTATTTTTGAAACTAATTAAATTTGAAGAAAAAAATTACTTTCATCATTTAAGGATCAAAATATCATTTAGAATACATTTTTGATTAATTAAAGCAAACAATTTTTCCTAGTTGACGTTCAAAAATTCACCACATCTTAAGTAATACGTATTTGTCAAATGAAGTGAAAATATGGAGAATTTGTTAACTTCATTTTCCTTGTCTCTTACAATCTTCAAATATTTAAAACTAAAAAATTAAGTTACCTCCTGAAGAGCTATCCACTTATATCTCGCTGTCACTTTCACTAGAATCATTTTGCAATTCTCCTCTAATTTGACGTTTCTTCACACGAATGCGAAGACCTTTTTTAGCTTATCTCTTCTTATCCATGTTACCTCTTATACCTTAATAGGTTTCACATAAAAAAATATCCCAACTTTATATAAAACCACGATTGCGATTGACCAATATAGGTTATAAACACGAACGTCGATGCGAGCGCTGCGTAACGTTATAGTGTCGCTTAACTAAAGTACATCTGGCGAATACCCGACATGTGGTTTTACCCAGAAAAGCTGGTCAAAATCAAGTAATGGCAAATTATCTTATCATTTGTATGTAAGTATCATCTAATTCTTTGCAAGCCGGAACGATCAGATCATATTTTGTTTATTATTACACATAGTCCTATTATGCTGCCCGCTTAGCACCTTCTTATCATTTATTTCATTTTATCCAGAATAGAAAAACTGGCCAGGGCCTTGTCAGAAATCTATTTTAAATGGGGCTAAATGGGGCAATTTCTACACGGGGGGTAATACACTATTCGAAAATAGAAATATGTAGATAGAACTAGAAGATAGATGTGTATGTATAAAAGGTCTCACAGGTGTTTCTTTTAACTAAAGCTAGCTAAATTCTTAAGGGAGAGCTTTGGTCAAGTTTTTGAAAAATGTTGTCAAAGTTTTGGTATTTAAGAATAAAGTTTTTAAAATATGTTAGTTTTAAGGTACAGATGCAATAAAAAGACGTAATCTATTGAAACTGAGTGACATTAGAATGCAATCTATGAAGAACATCTCAAAACACGAACTAAAAGATTATTATTATTGAAAAATGATTTGTTATTAACAATTGTATTTAAAAAAACCTCTGGTACCGAATTTCATAAAAATCCGGAAATTTAATGAATTTTTTAAAAACCTTGTCACAATCTTTGATCATAATTTCCTTATCAGCCTTTCGGAAAACGCTTTAGAAATGAAGCTGTTGAAACTGTTGTTAACAAGTGGTATAGCTAGGGGGCTTCGGGCGCACTACTACGTAGTTCAAGCTGCCACCGACCGATGGCACCACCAGTCAGTTGCCATCAGTCGGTCAGTTACCAGCAGTCGATCAGTTACCATCAATCGGTAAAACATTCATATGTGAGACATGCAGTCGGTAAGGTAGAAACCTGAATTACCATCAGTCGGTGAACAGTTGGAGGTCGGTAATGGTCAGTCGGTAAGTTAGAAATTTGCATCGCCATCAGCAGGTAAGATAAACATCTGCATCACTATCAATGGGTAAAGTAGAAATCTGCTTTACAGTCAGTTGGTAAGGTGGAAACCTGTTTCACTATCAGTCGGTAAGGTATGAATCTGCATTATCATCAAACTGTTAGGTCGGAATCTGCCATGGATTCACGTCTTGGTCGAGAATGTACGTCCCTACCTTACCGACCTAGACCCTCAATGTATCAACTAAGTGTCCAAAACCTATTCGTATATATAATTGGTACGAACTTCCGGTACAACTTTCTAGACATTTCTAGACAGCTCGAACTTCCGGTTCAAACTTTATAGAAGCGTAGATATTGGATGTAATGTCTAACGACTCAACAAGAAAGATCAATCGATACAATCAATTTCCACCTAGAATGGTACATATTTTAAATTCAATGTGTCGAGTCTTCCAGAAATTTTAACGCAATCTATAACGATTTTTTGTATATGTTAGGCTCCAAACCCAAAAACGCCCAATGGGCGTTTAAACCGCCTGCACCTAGGAGTGGGCATTTCTAAATGCCCCGAACTAGGTGAGAGTGCTTTTAAGTGCACCGAAATAAAGTCGGATTCAAAAGTCCTGACACCAAAATTATTAATGTCTGAATTAAAAGCGTCCGAATAATTTCAATCTTCATGAGTTTCAATACTGGAAAACTCGTATTGAAAAAAACATCCTTCCTCAGCATTGTCCAATTTAAGTGTGAAAGAGATCCCTTCAAAAAAAAGGGCCAAGCTCCCGGTAGCCATAGGCCTAGGTTGAATCTCCTCTTCACTGTACATGAGATATTACGAATTTTCAAAGCGTCATTCAGCCTTTAAATTTCAAATTGTTTCAACGTCTAGTCTAATCAAACCAATGTTTATTATAAAAATTAAAAAAGTTTATTATTATTATTGTATAAAAAATCAATGGTAATTTTTTTAACATTTTTTATTTGTTAAAACAATGTTTTCCTTCCACAGTAATGTAAAGATATTATTTGATTTTAAACATTTTTTTAAGTCTTTAAACAATCATTATTTGTTTGAACAATTTGTTCGCTCTTGAAATCGTGTAAAGTTTTCATCTTTCGGGATAAATGTTTTAAATTTCAAAAATACTAACAGTAAAACTTCTTGTTTAACATATTTAGTAATTTTGTTAACAATTTTTATTTGTTTAAACAATTTGTTTCTTCCACAATCACATAAAGATATTATTTTATTTTAAAAAATGCTTTAAGAGTTTAATCAATCATTATTTTTTTGAACAATTTGTTCCCTCTGCAAATCGTGTAAAGTTTTCATCTTTCGGAATAATTGTTAAAAATTTCAGAAATACTAACAGTAGAACTTCTTGTTTAAAATATTTGGTAATTTTGGTAAAAATTTGTATTTGTTCAAACAATTTTTTTCTTTCACAATCACGTAAAGATATTATTTTATTTAAAACAATGTTTTATGTGTTTAATCAATCATTATTTGTTTGAACAATTTGTTCCCTCCGCAAATCGTGTAAAGTTCTCATCTTTCGGGATAAATGTTATAAATTTCATTAATACTAACAGTAGAACTTCTTGTTTAACATATTTGGTAATTTTTTAAACATTTTTTATTCGTTTAAACAATGTTTTCCTTCCACAATAATGTAATTATACTATTTTATTTTCAAAATTTTTTAAAGCATTGCAGAGTAAAACATTTTCGAAACAAATAAAAATTGTTTAAATAATTAACGAATAACCTTAAAATCTATATTACGCTCAACATTCACTGATTGTGCCATTTGTTCTAGAAAATATTTCCCGACTTTGTTGGAAAAATTGTTCGAACAAATAAAAATTGTTGACAAAATTAAAAAAAAATATGTTAAACAAGAAGACCTACTCTTAGTATTCATGAAATTTATAACATTTATCCCAAAAGATGGAAACTTCACACGATTTGCAGAGCGAACAAATTGTTCAAACAAATAATGATTGATTAAACACTTGAAAACATTTTGAAACTAAAATAATATCATTACATTATTGTGGAAGGAAAACATTGATTAAACAAATAAAAATTGTTAACAAAATTACCAAATATGTTAAACAAGAAGTTCTACTGTTAGTATTTCTGAAATTTATAACATTTATCCCGAAAGATGAGTAATAAAGCTTCAAACCCAGGTGACAGGACTTTTGAATCCGACTTTAAAGCAGCTCAAATATTTGAGAACAAAAATAGTTACCCCAGACACCTTTCCAGGACTATACTAGATGTCATTATTCATCTAATAATATTATAAGACCCAAAAAAGCCACCCTATTATATTTAACGAAACTCATCTCTGTTGCCTTTGACTGAATCAACCGAAAAAATTGTAAATAAAAACTAATGAGCCCACGCACCTTCCTAAGACTCCCCAAAGAACCACCCCAGTACATTTAACAAACTCCGTCTCAGCTGCCTTCGACTGAAGCAACCAAATAAATTTCACAACAGTCACCTCAGACAGTAGTAGATACTTCATTTCTACAACAACATTAGCCGGCCCTAAATAATCACCCTTAATACATTTAAGGACTCCTTCTCATTTGCTTTAGACTGAGGCGGCCAAAAATATTTTAAATTGAAAATATTCGCGCTAGAATCCTTTACAAAACTATATCAGATATTGTCATGCCTACAATAATATCATACAGTCTGAAAAAAACACCCCTAGCACATTCAATGAACCCCGTCTCAGTTGCTTTCTACTAAAGCAACCAAACAAATTTTAAAATAGTCACTGCAGAAACTGCCCCAAGACTCTAGCAGATATTTTATTTCTACAATAATATCAGGTATCCTCTAAAATTACCCGTATTAAATTTAACAAACTCCATGTGAGTTGCGTTCGACTGAAGCAACCAAAAAATTTTCAATTAAAAATAATTACCACACACACCTTCTTAAAACTCTGGCAGATATCATTATCCGTACAATAATATTATAAAGTCTCAAAAAACAAGCCCTAGTTTTTCAACTATCTCCATCTTAGATGCCTTGGACCAATGTAGCCGTAAAATGTTTAATTAAAAATATTTACTCCATATATGTTCCCAATACCCTAGTAGATATCCCTATTTTTACAATAATTTTAGGCAGTTTTAAATAATAACCCTAAGTTCATTTACGAACCTCTTCTCAGTTCCCTGCAACTAAAGCGGCCAAAAAGATTTCACTTTAAAAATAGTCACCCCAGACCCCTTTCCAAAACTCTAACCGATATCGACATCCCTACCATAATATTATACATCCTGAAAAAAAACCACCCCTAGTAAATTTAACGAACCCCATCTCAGTTGCCTTCGACTAAAGCTACCAAATAATTTAAATTAAGATAAACACCCAAGACACCTTCCTAAAATTTTCATGAACATTTCTATACCTAAAATAACAGTATAAATCCCGAAAGAAAACACACCCAGTACATAGTCCTAAAAGCCACCCCATTCAAAACATAACTTTTTTATTGGGAAAACTTTTTCTTTAGGAGCAATAGTTTCTGAGATAATTGCTATTGAAATTTAGTACGTGTAACAGGCTTGAGTGCAGTAAGTGATAAGCTTTTCTGCACCGTCCACGCTGACGGTACTTCAGCAGCAGTTGGCTACGTGCTCTTTATATTTTCAGGTCAACTGAACTGAAGCAAATATATAATACAAAAGGTGAGTGCAGAGGTTTCGTTCTAAAACTTTTTCTTCTATTTTTTCGTTTTTATGGAGGTTCTAAGTATACCATCAGGATGAATCAGCGAAACAACATTTTTAGTTTGAGTCTTATTTTTCGAGATCGACATAAGGCAATTCAGTGGTTACGGGATATTGAATTGATTTCACGAAACGATTCTGTTGTAAGCAGAAAAAGAAAATGGCTCTCAGCGAGTCAAAATTTTCCTGCGGTGACTTTTCCTGTCAGAAAAAGGCAAAATATTTTCACTCTCATACTGTTGCGAAAAATACATGGTTTAAAAACTGTCATATTTCTGCCGCCTCATGAATGTTAGCTACATACAGCTTCGCAGTGAATTTTAGTTTTGAGCAAACAATCAGAGAGAGAGCAGCCTTTGGGAAGGTCAGCAAGTTTCCAGAGAAAATATTGCGGATCGCTTTTGTTTTTGCAGAGAGGTGTACATGCTTGCTCTTGACGAGATTCTCGAACAGGAAGATCGCATTGGTGTTGTCGGCGAAGTCGTCGAAATTGACGAATGTAAAATAGGTCGCCGGAAATATGAAAGAGGACGTGTGGTGAAAGTTTCCTGGATCCTCGGGACGATCCACAGGGGACATGCCTCGCAGTATTTGTTAGAAAAATGTTACGACAATACAAGAAATAAAGATACTTTGATTGCTCTGATTAAAAATCATGTAGCTGTGGGAAGACAGATCCACACTGATTGCTGGAAAGGCTACGTAAACTATGCAGAATACGGTTATGTTCATGAAACTGTGAATCATCCCGAGGAATTTGTAAATAGCGAGACCCATGCTCACACCCAAGATATTGAGTCCTCCTGGATGTGGTTGCGACAATTTCACTCACGAGGAGGAGTGTGAAAGAGAAACCTTGCAGACCATCTTTGCCAGTTTTTGTGGCGACGACGGGCTAGAAAATGAAGTCCTGATCCTTTTACGCAATTAGTTGCTGACATTAAAATTTTCTACACCGGTCACAAAAATTGAGTATATTTTCATGGGGAATTTAGCACTTTTGTTTTTCTTCCGTTTTCTTCACCTCTTGAGGCATTTTGGCCCCTTCATCAGTATCATGTCATATCAAAGATTTAAAAAAAGTGTGATTCGTCACATTAATACTTTGAGTTACACCCCTAACCCTATCGGACTACATCTCAGCTGCCTTTGAATAAAGCAGACAAGCAATATCAAATTAAAAAGGTCATCCTAGACACGATCCTAAGGCTCATTCTTGCAATAATCTCAGACAGCCCCAAAGAACCACCCCTAGTACAGTTAATTAAGAATAACAAGTAGGCACTCTAGATACTTTCCCAAAACTACAGTAGATATCATTATCCCTAAAATAATATTAGAAGTTCCCAAAATCCACCTCTAGTACATTTAACAAATCGCGTCTCAGTGGCCTTTGACTGAAGGAGCTACACAATTTCAAATTGAAAATAGCTAGCCCAGACACGTTCGCAAGATACTAGTAAATTTCAAGACTCTAGTAAATATCTCCATCCCCACAATAATATAATACAGCGGCCAAAAAAGCACCTCCAGACGGACCCCGTCCCAGTCGTCTTCAACTAAAGCAGACCAAAAAATCTTAAATTAAAAATAGTTACCTCCAGGCAACTTGTTTAGACTCTGGCAGAAATTTCCGGCTCTACAATAATATTAGAGACCACAAAAAAACACCGTAAGTACATTTAAGAAACCCCTTCTCTGTTGCCTTCGACTAAAGCAACCAAAAAATTCAAAATTAAAATGATTACACCACGTATCTTCTTAAGACTCCAGTGGGCATCCCCATCCCTAAAATAATTTCAGACTTTTCCAAAAGAGCACCCCTAGTACATTTAGCGAACCCTGCCCGATTTGCCTTCGACTAAAGAAGCCAAAATTTTTTGAAATAATGATAATAATTTCTGGCATCCCTTAAAATCCAACCCTTTTACGTTTAACGATCCTCATCTCAGCTTCCGCCGACTAAACCGGACGAAAAAATTTCAAATTTCAAAATAGTTACATCAGATACCGTACCAACCCTCCCTAGAGGTCGCGGGAACTTGTAGCTGGTGGGAAGGCGCACGGGTCTCATTAGGCTATAGATCTGGAATAGGTAAATCCAAGGGGCTGCATCGCGAATCGTAGCTACTCTGGAGAACTGACGGACTCTAGTCGGAGTGACCTAAACTAAGGAGCGATCCTTCCAGGGGGTAATAGCAAAGCCCCCTAGAATATCGAGGGCACGAGTTCTCATGCTCCCAAGCTACGATGTAATCGTCGTGTCAAGAGCTGAATGGCACCAAGGTTAACAAATCCTTAAAAATCCCGGCTTGCCCCCTTCAGTAGAGGCGGACAGGCCGGGATCTCAAAGAAGGTGTCTTAACGGCGAATTTGGGACACCAAGTCGAATCCCATAGTATGTAGGCCCGCCCCCTGCAAGCAGGGCTCTGTGGGGGTGTTTGTTATTTCCCTAGCTTCTCGCAAGATCGGAATGAACGAACCACATAAAGCAACACAAACCAAAAACAATGAGGAGCCCGTTCCGAGAAGCTCTTCTAACCCACCGCCAAAAGTGGAAGGCACCTTAGGGGGCAATCCACCAGAGGCGGTGAGAACTTTTGATAATGGTGGTGATATCCACCATTGAGGAAAGATATCATTATCCTTACAATTATATTAGAAGGCCCAAAAAACCACCCCTAGTACATTTAACGAACTCAGTTTCAGTTGCCTTCGACAAAAGTGGACCAAAAAATGTTTAATTGAAGACAGAAACCATAGACTTCTTCCCGAGGCTCTATCAGACATCTCAATTTCTAATATAATATTAGACAGCTTTCAAAGAACAACCCCTAGTACATTTAACGAGCCCCGTCTCAGTTGATTTCGACTAAAGCAACCAATAAAATTTTAAATAAAAAATGACTACTTAAGGCGCTTTCGCATCACCCTAGTAGATGTTATTATCCTTACAATAATACTAGATGGCTTGGCAATCACCCTTAGTACATATCAAGTAACCCGCCTCAGTTCCCTTCGACTAATGCATCCAAACAAATTTTAGAATGAAAATAGTCACCTTAGATACCTTCCCAAAACTCTACTAAATATCATTATCCCTAGAATAATATAAGAAAGCACCAAAAAACAAACCCTAGTACATATAACGAACACTGTCTAAGCTGCCTTCGACTAAAGCAGCCAAAAAAAATTAAGATTGAAAAGCGTTACCTCACATACTAACATCCCTACAATAATATTCAACATCCCAAACAATGAACCCTAGCACATTTCGGTACCTCCATGCTCAACTCTATAATCTGGTATTAGCAGTCTAAACTCTTCAATCTCGTTTTGTGTTGACACCTAATGTAGCTACGCAGACGCACCGCTACAAGCCAGCACAGAAGGAGTTGGGAGAGTTTGAGTTGCACAGTTTCAGTTGAGGGTAGCTGAGAATGGGCTCGTTAAATATACTAAGTGTAGTTTTTTGGTTTTGTTGAATATTAACTCTCCGCTTACACACAGGGGATTTTGAGGCACAAATGATTTTTCAAACTGGAATGTCTCGTCTTTGGCAAAATATGGAAGTTCTGTTCCCCCTTCTAAAAGTCTAGATAGTAATAGGGTCAGGTCCTATGAGTCGCGCTGCAGTTCGTCAGTTAACCTTTGTGCGATGCACAGTGTAAGTGCGCACAGTGACATAAAAGACCCTGTGTGTAAGCTACGTTAGTGTTTGGACAAGGTAGTGAACATTAAATGTTTTGCTTTGTTTGGTATTTTCTGGTATTTATGTAAGCAACAGAAAGTTTTAATGTAATTTTCGACAGTTGATCAGTGGAAAAAAGAGTGTAGAGGTGCACATCGGGAATCTGCCCCAATCGATCCTGTATATGATGGAGTAATAGTAAGGAGACCAAACGACAATACGCGTGCGAATGAAAATGAACCTCGAATTTTCGGACATAGTTTGGGGAAGAACGTACGCTGAATTGTAAAGAAGTTCGCCTCGTTTTGAGTGGAATATCTGCAACAAGTTTTTGATTGGTGCCCTCTTGGCGGTAAATTTGAATCATGACTAGCCCACCAATCAAAAAGCTCTAGCAGATATTTTATTCAAAACGAGGCGAACTTCTTCACATTTTAGCGGGCGTCGTCCCCTAAACTATGTCCGAAAAAATAGCGACAAATTTTGCACACACAGTTTTGTATCCTTACTATCACTCCATGCAGTATATAAAGCTGACAAAAAGACATTTTACTGTTGTTCCTCCTGTGGTAAGGCCGTGTGCGAAGAACACCGTATACATTTCTGTAAAGATTGTATTTGTATTTTGTGTTTATTCATGAAAAGTTCCTAGGGCTAGATAGCCCTATAAGGAACAGATGATACATGTTACAATTAAAAAGTGACGGTGATCAATATAACGATAAAAATAAAAAATAGGTATGTGACAGAAGTAAAGAAATAAACTAAGATACACATAATTAAATGTGGTCTGTTATCAATAATATTGTAAGTGTACATAGGCAAATATACATGCTTAAGAGTAAATACATTCATGTGCAAGCTTATATATGTTTTTAACTCAAGGATTTAAGTATTCCTAATGTAAAATTTCAAGGGTAGGATTTGAAATGTTCAATAAGTAAGCAAAAAGGATTTTTCTAAAATGAAATTGTGAAGGTGCATTCCTAATGCTTATGGGAAGTTTATTCCAAAGGCGAGCACCACGAATAACAAAAGACCTTTGCATTTTACACGTGCGGTGTGGCTGAATTTTTAG
>JAABKJ010013446.1:0-10308 GCA_011634705.1 Andricus grossulariae
CAAAAATTTTATTATTCGTGGAATTTTATAATTCGGGTATTTTCTAGTTTGGAAATTTTAAAATTTCGTAATATTATAAACTAACGAGAATTTTATTATTCAGGAATTTTTAAATTTCGGCAATTTTATAATTTCTGCAATGTTATTATTCGGTAATTTTCTAGTTCGGGAATTTAAAAATTCCGTAATATTGTAAACTAACAAGAATTTTATTATTTAGGAATTTTGAAATTTCAAAAATTTTATTATTTGTGGAATTTTATTATTCTGAAATTTCCTAGTTCGGGAATTTTAAAATTCCGAAATATTATAAACCAACGGAAATTTTATTATTCAGGAATTTTCAAATTCCAAAAATGTTATTATTTGTGGAATTTTATTATTCGGGAATTTAAAAATTCCGTAATATTATAAACTAACGGGAATTTTATTATCCAGGAATTTTTTAATTCGCAATTTTTAAATTTCAAAAATCTTATCATTTGTGGAATTTTATTATTCGGTAATTTTTGAATTCAGGAATTTCACAATGTCGAGAACTATATTTTTCGGGATCTTCCAAGCGTCCCTAAAAAAATAATTTTTTGAATTGTTTAAATTCGGGAATTTCCTAATTCGGGAATTTTGGAATTCCGCAATATTATAAACTAACGGAAATTTTAAAATTCCGCAATATTATAAACTAACGGGAATTTTATTATTCAGGAATTTTTCAATGCGGAATTTTTAATTTTCGACAATTTTATAATTTGTGGAATTTTATTATTCGAGAATTTTCCAATTCAGGAATTTTACAGTTGCGAGAACTTCATTTTTCGGGATCTTTCAGTCGTCCCAAAAGAACAATTTTTTAAATTGTTTAAATTCGGGAATTTCATAATTGGGGAATTTTCAAATTCGGTAATATTACAAACTGATGGAAATTTTATTATTCAGGAATTTTCCCATTCGGAGTTTTTCAATTTCAGCAATTTTATAATTTGTGGAATTTTATTATTCGGGAATTTTCTAGTTCCGTAATTTAAAAATTCCTTATTTTTATAAACTAACGGGAATTTTATTATTCCGGAATTTTCAAATTTCATAATTTTATTATTTGTGGAATTTTATTATTCGGCAATTTTGCAATTCAGGAATTTAACAGTGTTGAGAAATTTATTTTTCGGGATCTTCCAGGCGTCCCTAAAAACATAATTTTATGAATTGTTTAAATTCGGGAATTTTCTAGTTCGAGAATTTTTAAATTCGGTAATATTATAAACCGTGGGAAATTTTATTATTCAGGAATGTTCCCATTCGGAATTCTTACATTTTGGTAATTTTATAGTTTCTGGCACTTTCTTTTTCGGGAATTTGAAAATTCGATAATATTATAAACTAACAGGAAATTCATTATTCAGGAATTTTTCAATTCGGAATTTTTGAAATTCGGTAATTTCGTAATGAGGAAATTTTATTATTCAGGAATTTTCAAATTCGGTAATATTATAAAATGACGGGTATTTTATTACTCAGGAATTTTCCCATCCGTAATTTTTACATTTCGGCAATTTTATAGTTTCTGGAATTTTATTATTCGAGAATTTTCTAGTTCGGGAATATTAAAATTCGGTAATATTATAAATTAACGGGAATTTTATTATTCCGGAATTTTCCAATACGGAGTTTTTAAATTTCAGCCATTTCATAATTTGTGGAATTTTAATTCAGGAATTTTTCAATTCAGGAATTTCGCAGTGTTGAGAACTTTATTTTTCGGGATCTTTCTGTCATCCCTTAAAAAATAATTTTTTGAATTGTTTAAATTCGGGAATTTCATAATTAGGGAATTTTATTATTCAGGAATTTTCAAATTCTGTAAAATTATAAACTGATGGAAATTTTATTATTCAGGAATTTTCCAATTCGGAGTTTTTCAATTTCAGCAATTTTATAATTTGTGGAATTTTATTTTCCGGGATTTTTCCAATTCAGGAATTTTCCATAATCGAGAACATTATTTTTCGGAACTTTTCAGTCTTCCGCTTCAATCGTCCCATTTTATAATGTCGGAAATATTTTTTTCGGAAATTTTAAATTCTTGGCAATTTTATTTTACGGGATTTTTCAGTCGCTTCATAATAAGTATCTCAAAAATGTTAATAAAAAATAAAAGTGAATTCAAATTTTACAATTGAAAAATCGTCTCTATAATTCTGCGATGGTGGAAACAAAATAAAAAATTATTTATTATTTATTCTAGGTATCGGGTCACCCCAGAAATGATTTGATGACCGAAAAATCTTACTTGACTGTTGAAAGATTGGAACAAGACCAAAATTGGATTCCAGTAGCAACGGATGCCGATTGGGAAACGAAGTATAATATTTTTATTTTATTATTTATTATTCTTCAATAAACAAATTGAAAAATTTGAAAACAGCAAAATGACAACTGGATGAAGACCAAAAATGAAATTTTACAGGATAAACAGAACAAGTTTTTTATGATAGGTTTTCACATACAAAATTTGATAAAATTATAGAAGTATCTTTTATGTTGGAAGGGAAAAAATAAAATGTTCATCTTTTGGAAAAAAATTGCTAGTATAAATTTTATTTTAGTTTCAAAAAATTATTTGGAGTTTTTTTTTATTTTTTTAAATAAAAATTTAAGGCTAAAAACTCTCTCAGTCGTAGAAAGTGTTTGTTATTTACTGAGGAATAATCCTAAAATTGTATAAAAATGAAAAATTTTATGATATTATCGGGCTTAGAATGGGAAAATTTGCAATTTTACTACAATTAATATTTTGAAATGGCTCCGGAACATTTTTTCTCCAGTAATAATATCCATAACATTTTTTCAAAGATATAAAAAACATATTCTCCATAATGAATAAATTGAAAATATTTAAACAAGGTGTGAAAAAAACTTGAATTTCGAAAATAAAAAAATACATGTTTTTTATAGGTCAAGGATTCTTACAGTACTTTAAAATGTATTTTTAGAGATAATTTACTTCAAAATAATGTAAGCTTTTATCACTTTTTTTTAGATAAAGTCTGATCTGTGAATTCTATTGAATTCCTTTAAATTCTTTCGAATTTACCTTAAGTATTTCAGAATTCCTTTGAAATTCACAGAATTTAATAATTTCTGGATTTTCAATTTTTTTCATTCGCCATGAGACCCGAAATTATTTTTAATTCAGCCTGAATTATTTTAAATTGATTTTGACTTTTTTGCAAAGCATTTGAACTAATTCAGAAATTAACCCCGAATTCTTAATTATTGATCCTGAATATTTTAGAATTATTTTGAATTCTATTTAATCGTTTTGAATTCTTTGTTATTCACTTGAATTTTTCTAAATTGTTTGGAATTCTTTTGAATGCACTTTAATTCTTCTAAAACGTTTTGAATTCTTTGGCATTCAATTTAATTTTCCTAAATTTTGTTGAATTCTTTTGAATTTACTTAAATTCTTTTAAATTGTTTTGAATTTTTTGAAATTCACTTCAATTCTTTCAAATTGTTTGGAATTCTTTTGAATTTACTTTAATTCTTCTAAAACGTTTTGAATTTCTTGAATTTCAATTCAATTCCTCTAAATTCTTTTGAATTCTTTGAAATTGTTTTGAATTCCTTGGAATTCACTTAAATTCTTCTAAATTATTTAGAATTCTTTGGAATTCACTCTAATTCTTCTAAAATGTTTTGACTTCCTTGAAATTCAATTCAATTCCTCTCAATTGTTTTGAATTCTTCAAAATTGTTTTGAATTCTTTAGAATTCACTTCAATTCTTCTCAATTATTTTGAATTCTTTGGAATTCACTTTAATTCTTCTCAATTATTTGGAATTCTTTTGAATTTACTTCAATTCTTCTAAAACGTTTTGAATTCCTTGAAATTCAATTCGATTCCTTTGAATTGTTTTGAATTCTTTGGCATTCACTTCAATTCTTCTAAATTATTTTGAATTCTTTGGAATTCAATTTAACTCTTTGGAATTCACTTTAATTCTTCTGAATTTTTTTGAATTCTTCTAAATTCCTTTAAATTCTTTGGAATTTACTTTAAATCTTCTGAATTCTTTTGAATTCTTGGAAATACTCTTGAGTTCTTCTAAATTGTTTTTAATTCTTTGGAATTCACTTCAATTCTTTCAAATTGTTTGGAATTCTTTTGAATTTTCTTTAATTCTTCTAAAAAGTTTTGAATTCCTTGGAATTCAATTCAATTCCTCTAAATTGTTTTGAATTCTTCAGAATTCACTTCAATTCTTCTAAATTATTTTGAATTAACGCTAATTCTTCTAAAATGTTTTGAATTCTTCAGAATTCTCTTTAATTTTTCTAAATGACTTTAAATTCTTTGGAATTAACTTTAATTCTTCTCAATTGTATTAAATTCTTTAGAGTTCTCTTGAATTCTTCTAAATGGCTTTAAATTCTTCGAAATTCACATTGATTCTTCTAAATTATTTGGAATTCTTTTGTATTGTCTTTAATTCTTCTAAGACGTTTTGAATTCTTTGGAATTCAATTTATTTAGTCTGAATTATTTTGAATTCTTTTGAATTTACTTCAATTCTTTTCAATTGTTTTGAATCTTTTGATTTTCCTGCAATTCATTTGCATTAATTTGGGATTCACCCCTAAATCTTATTGATTTATCCTGAGTACTTGACAAGTGTTTGAATTCTTTGGAATTCACTTTAATTCTTCTAAATTTCCTTGAGTTCTTTAGAATTCTCTTTAATTCTTCTACACTGCTTCAAATTCTTTGGAATTCACTTTAATTCTTCTAAATTGTTTTGAATTCTTGAAAATTCTCTTCAGTTCTTCTAAATTGTTTTGAATTTTTTGGAATTCACTTCAATGCTTCTAAATTGTTTTGAATTATTTATAATTCTCTTTAATTTTTTTTAAATTGCTCCAAATTCTTTAGAATTGACTCCAGATCTTATAAATAGTTTTTAATTCTTTATAATAGTCTTTAATTCTTTCAAATTGCTTTGAATTCTTTGGAATTAACTTTAGTTTTTCTAAATTGTTTTGAAATCTTCGGAATTCACTTAAATTCTTTTAAATTGTTTTGAATATTTTGAAATTGTTTAGAAATCTTTGGAATTCACTTCAATTCTTCTAAATGATGTTGAATTTCTTGGAATTCACTTTAATTCTTCTAAATTTCCTTGAATTCTTTAGAATTCTCTTTAATTCTCCTACACTGCTTTAAATTCTTTGGAATTCACTTTAATTCTTCTAAATTGTTTTGAATTCTTGAAAATTCTCTTGAGTTCTTCTTAATTGTTTTGAATTCTTTGGAATTCACTTCAATTCTTCTAAATTGTTTTGAATTATTTATAATTCTCTTTAATTTTTTCAAATTGCTCTAAATTCTTTAGAATTGACTCCAGATCTTATAAATAGTTTTTAATTCTTTATGATAGTCTTTAATTCTTTCAAATTGCTTTGAATTCTTTGGAATTAACTTTAGTTTTTCTAAATTGTTTTGAATTCTTTGGAATTCACTTAAGTTCTTCCAAATTGTTTTGAATTCCTTGACATTGTTTTGAATTCTTTGGAATTCACTAGCATTCTTCCAAATTGTTTTGAATTCTATGGAATTCACTTTAATTCTTCTAAATTGTTGAGAATTCTATGGGATTCACTTTAATTCTTCTAAATTGTTGAGAATTCTATGGGATTCACTTTAATTCTTCTAAATTGTTTTGAATTCTGTAGAATTCTCTTTAATTTTTCTAAATTGTTTTGGGTTCTCGTAAATTGCTTGAAATTCTTTGGAATTCACTTTAAATCCTGTAAATAGTTTTGATTTCTTTGGCATTCACTTTAATTTTTCTAAGTTGTTTCGAATTCTTTGGAATTTACTTTAATTCTTGTAAATTGTTTAACATTTTTTGAAATACACTTTAATTCTTGTAAATTGTTTTGAATTCTTTGGAATTCACTTCAATTCCTCTAAAGGGTTTTGAATTCTCTGGAATTTTTGAAGATTTTGAACAAGAACTTTAGAAGCTTTCTACGAATTTGATAATTTTTAAAGGGAATACAATTTTTTTTTAATGTATGGGAAAATGAAAAAAGATTTTTTATTTCGAAAAGTTAATTTTAGGGAAAAAATTGAAAAAAAAAACTCTAAGGATCATACAATTTCCGAAAATATCAAAATTTTATGATTTTCAAGACAAATTTTTTCAATTTTGCAAGATTATAAAATTAAAAAAAAAACAAGTAAAGATTGAAAAATCATTTAGAACTTGAATAGATTTCAAAAAAAAATTTAATAAAATGTAGCTTCTTAAAGAGATTAAACAAACACTTTTAAAGATTTTTAAGAATTATCAAAATTTTGAAGAAAACAAAAAATTTTCTTAAGATTTCTGGGTAAATTAAAAGGTTTTTTATTTTGAAAATTAATTTTAAGAAATAACTCTAAGGATCATATCATTTCCTAAAATATCCAAATTTTATGATTTAAAAGACAATTTTTTTTTAATTTGGCAAGATTATAAAATTTACAAAAAATCGAGTAAGTTTAAAATATATTTAGAAGTTTTGAAACAATTGAAAAATCATTTATAACTTGAAAAAATTTTGAAACATTTAAAAGAATGTGCAATTTCGATTTTAAACGTTTTTAAGGAAATACAATTTTTTTGTAATTTATGGGAAAATGGAAAAAAATGTTATATTTTGAAAAATTAATTTTAATAACAAATAAAACTCTAAGACTCATATGATTTCCTAAAATATCAAAATTTTATGATTTTCAAGGCAATTTTTTTCAATTTTGCAAGATTATAAAATTAAAAAAAAACAAATAAAGATTCAAAAATCATTTGAGACTTGAATAGATTTCAAAAGATTTAAAATAAAATGTAGCTTTTTAAAAAGTTTAAACAAACACTTTAAAAGCTTTTTTATAATTATCAAAGTTTTGAAGAAAATAAATTTTTTTTAAAAAGATTTCTGGATAAATTGAAAAAGGTTTTTGATTTTGAAAAATTAATTTCAGGAAAAGATTGAAAAAACTCTAAGGATTATATGATTTCCTAAAACATCCAAATTTTATAATTTAAAAAAAAAATTTTCTTCAATTTGGCAAGATTATAAAATTAAAAAAAAAATTTTTTAAAAATTTTAAAAATCATTTGATACTTGAAAAGATTTCAAAACATTTTAAACAAAATGTAGATTTTTGAAGATTTTAAACAAGAACTTTAGAAGCTTTTTAAGAATTTGAAAATGTTTTAAGGAAATATAATTTTTTTATTTATGGGAAAATTAAAAAAGATTTTATATTTTGAAAAATTAATTTTAATAACAAATAACAAATAAAACTCTAAAACTCATATGATTTCCTAAAATATAAAAATTTTATGATTTTAAAGACAAATTTTTTCAATTTTGCAAGATTATAAAATTATTGAAAAAAAAACAAGTAAAAATTCAAAAATCATTCAAGACTTGAATAGATTTTAAAAAATTTAAAGTAAAATGTAGCTTTTTAAAAACTTTAAACAAAAAATTTCAAAGCTTCTTAAGAATTATCAAAGTTTTGAAGAAAACAAAACATTTTCTTAAGATTTCTGGGTAAATTAAAAAAGGTTTTTTGTTTTGAAAAATTAATTTCAATAAATAATTTAAAAAACTCTAAGGATCATATGATTTCCTTAAATATCCAAATTTTATGATTTTAAAGACAATTTTTTTCAATTTTGCAAGATTACAATATTAAAAAAAAAATAAGTAAAGATTCAAAAATTACTTGAGACTTGAATAGTTTTTAAAAAATTTAAAATAACATGTACCTTTTTAAAAATTTTGAACAAAAACTTTTAAAGCTTTTTAAGACTTATCAAACTTTTGAAGAAAAAAAATATTTCGTAAGATTTCTGGGTAAATTTAAAAGGTTTTTTATTTTGAAAAATTAATTTGAAAAAAAAATTAAAGCTCTAAGGATCATATGATTTCCTAAAATATCAAAATTTTATGATTTTAAAGACAATTTTTCTCAATTTGGCAAGATTATAAAATTTTACAAAATCGAGTAGGTTTGAAAGATATGTGGAAGTTTTGAAACGACTCAAAAATAATTTAAAACTTGAATATATTAAAAAATTTATTTAATAAAATGTAGCTTCTTGAAAATTGTAAACAAAAACTTCAAAAGCTTTTTAAGAATTATGAAAGTTTTGAAGAAAATGCATGTAAATTAAAAAATGTTTTTTATTTTGAAAAATGAATTCTAATAGAAAAGAAGGTATTAAAAGATTTCCAGAATTGTCAAAAAAGAATCAGGGAGTTTAAAGGAAATTTTTAAAATGTTTTATTTTTAAACAAATTTTAGCCAAAATTTTAATCATTTTAAAAGACATTAGAAAGGACTGGAATTTTTCTATATTATAAAATCCTGTGAAATTAAAAAAAAAATCTTTATAATTTTCTAGTTTCTTTTTTGACACATTTTAAATTGTGTAAAATCTTTTTTAATTTTTTTAAGAATCATAGGAGAATTATATTTATATACAATTATAAACAAATTGATTATACTTATTTCTTCTTATCCAGTTGTCATTCTTATATCTTTATTTATAGTATAGACATTTTTAACTTAATTAATAATTAATAATTTAATAATAATAAGTAATTAATTTTTTTTTAATTTTAGTCTAAATTTTAATTGCAGATTCATATGGACCAGAATTTCATCAATACTTGGTTCCAGTAAAGTAACAATTATCTGGACAATTCCAGAAAATGTGGAACCAGGAGAATATCGTATTAGACATAATGGGAATTATCTTTACATCTTCGGAGGAGTTTATCCCTATCAGGGTGTTTCGAATCACTTCCAGGTGATACATGATAATTACGTGTAAAATTTTTCATAGTTAAATTAATTTTATAATTATTGAAAAAATATATAATCTCAAATTTTCCAGGTACTTTCGACGAATAGTTATTAGCATCTCCATGATGTAAAACCAAATACGAATACGAGCTTTAACCATTTTGATTATTATAAATTAAAAAAAAAATGTATTATTGTAAATTTGCCCAAAGTGTTTTTATATAATTAATTAATTATGCAGGAATAAAATTATAAGAACTATTTTATAATAGGCTTGATCGACCTATAGAATCGATTTCTACGCTTAAACTTTGAAGTGTAAAATTTCGAAATTTTGAAATGTAAAATTTCGAAATTTTGAAATGTACGTCAATTATTGCCAATAAAAATGCATATAAGACTTTACAATTTAAATTTTATTATTGGCATTGTTCTTAGAGAGATGAGGACATGGGGAAATTACGAAAGAAATGCTTGACTTTTGTTATCTGCATTTCACACGGTTTCACTCGTCATTAAAGTATTCACATTCGGTGGGAAGTATTTGTTTATTATCGTCAATAAAATGACAACATTGATTTAATTGTCTTGAGATGAATTAATTTTTTTCTTCCTTTTACGTAAGGCTATGCATTAATTACCTAAAGTTACGGAATAGGTGAATTTTCGCTTAAAAAACGTAATTGAAAAACGAATTTTCAAGAAAATAGCTAACTTTTCAAATGAAGAAATGAATTTTTAACCAAATGTTTGAATTTTTACCAATAAAGAACAAATTTTCAAAAAATTATGAATTTTTAACCAAGCAATTGAATTTCAGACCTAAAAGAAGAATTTTCAACCAAAACGAAAAATGTTATGTCAAGATGAATTTGCAAGCAAGTAGTGAAATTTTTAACAATAAAAGATACATTCTTGAATTTTCCATTGAAAAAAGGAATTTTTAACCAAAAAATTGAATTTGTGACCAACAATATGAATTTTCCACCAAAACGAATAATTTTCTACAACAAAAATTAATTATCTAATAGTTGAATTTTTAACCAATTTTTAAACCAACAATTGAATTTGTGACCTGGAAGATATAGTTTCGCACAAGAATGACTAATTTTCTAAAAAAAAAAAATAAATTATCAACCTGATGGTTTAATATTTATCAATAAAAGATAGATTTGAAAAATATGAATTTTGAATAAAGAATGAATTTTTAACCAACGAATTAAATTTACGACCAACAATATCAATTTTCTACCAAAACGACTAATTTTCTACCCAAAAAGATAAAATTTCAACCAAATAGTTGAATTTTAAACACTTAAAGATAGATTTAAAATAAATTATGAATTCTCAATTCAAAAAAAAAAAATTTCATCCAAGCAATTGAATTTCCGACCAATGAGATGAATTTTTCACCAAAACAGTTATTTCAGATCAAAAAGGA
>JAABKJ010013448.1:0-10308 GCA_011634705.1 Andricus grossulariae
ATAAAATAATAATAATAAAATAATTTATTTATTTTTTATTTATTTTATTTCAACAAACAATTTATTAGTTGATATTTTAACAACAAAAAATCCACCGAATTGTAGCATATTCATGCCAAAAAGATGAATTTTTAACAAAACAGTTGAACTTTTGACTAAAAAAGATGAATTTTGAATAAAATAATTTAATTTTCAAGTTAAAAAAGCCAATTTTTCAGAGTACAGTTGAATATCAGCCTGAAAAGTTGAATTGCCAACAAATAGATTATCTTCAACCAAAAAAGATGACTGTTTAACCAAATAATTGAATTTAAAAAAAAATATATATATATTTTTTTAACGAAATAGTTGGACTTTTAATCAAATAAGACGAATTTTCAAGAAAACGGACGTATTTTTAGAAGAAGAACGTAAATTTTCCACCAAGAAAGATGAATTTTCAAAAAAAAAAAAAAGATTTTTCTACCAAAAGAGGAATTTTTATCCAAAGAATAAATTTTCTATCCAAAGAATGAATTTTCTATTCAAAAAAGGCGAATGTTAAGAAAGTGTCGAATAATTGACAAAAAAATATGACTTCTGAACAAATTAATTGAGTTTTCAACCAAATAGTTCAATTTTCAACTTACAAAGATGAATTTTCAACCAAATAATCGAATTTTCAAACAAAAAAGATTATACTTCAACCAAATAGTTGAATTTTCAAACCAAAAAAAAAAGATTTTTTTAAAAGACAGTTGAATTATCAACCTGAAAAGTTGAATTTTCAACGAAACATATAATTTTAAACGAAGAAATATGAACTTTAAAGCAAAAAGATGATTTTCTTTGAAATACAGTTGAATTTTCAAAAAAACGTAATTTTCATCCAAAAAAGATAACTTTTCAACCTTAAAAGATGAATTTTTAATCCTTACGGACCAATTTTCTATTAAAAAAAAGAATATTCAACAAAAAAGTTAAATTTTCGACCTACAAAAGATGTATTTTCAACAAAGAAGATTTTGATAAAAAATTTTTAAAAATCGAATTCAACGAAGAAGATGACTTTTCAACTTTTCAAATTCTAACCAACCAGAAAAACACCAAGTTGTAGCATATTCATGACAAAAAGATGGATTTTCAACAAAACAGTTGAATTTTTGACTAAAAAAGATTAATTTTGAACAAAACAATTTAATTTCAACCAAAAAACGATGTCTGTTTAACCAAATAATTAAATTAAAAAAAAATATATATATTTTTAACCAAATAGTTGGACTTTTAATCGAACGAGACGAACTTTCAAGAAAATTGACGTATTTTTAGAAGAAGAAAGTTCATTTTCAACCAAGAGAGATGAATTTTCAAACAAAGAAAGTGATTTTTCTACCAAAAAAGAGGAATTTTTATCCAAAGAATAAATTTTCTATCCAAAGAATAAATTTTCTATCCAAAAAAGGCGAACGTTAAAAAAAGTGTCGAGTAATTGACAAAAACAGATGAGTTATGAATAAAATAATTGAATTTTCAACCAAATAGTTGAATTTTCAACATAAAAATATGAATTTTGGACCAAATAATCGAATTTTCAAACAAAAAAGATTATTCTTCAACCACATAGTTGAATTTTCAAACAACAAAAAAATATTTTTAAAAGACAGTTGAATTATCAACTTGAAAAGTTGAATTTTCAAAGAAACATATCATTTTAAACGAAGAAATATGAACTTTCAAGCAAAAAGACGATTTTCTTTAAAATACAGTTGAATTTTAAAAATAAACTTAATTTTCAACCAAAAAAGATAACTTTTCAACCTTAAAAGATGAATTTTTAATCCTTACGGATGAATTTTCTATAAAAAAAAAGAATATTCAACAGAAAAGTTAAATTTTCGACCTAAAAAAGATGTATTTTCAACAAAAAAGATTTTGATTTTAAATAAAAAAAGTCGAATTCAACCAAAAAGATGACTTTTCAACGAACAATTTATTAGTTGATATTTTAACCAAAAAAATCCACTAAATTGTAGCATATTCATGCCAAAAAAATGAATTTTCAACAAAACAGTTGAATTTTGAACTAAAAAATACGAATTTTGAACAAAATAATTTAACATTCAAGCTAAAAAGGCGAATTTTTTTAGAAGACAGTTGAAATTTCTACAAATAGATTATCTTCAACCAAAAAAGATGACTGTTTAACCAAATAGTTGAATTTTCAAAAAAAATATTTTTGACCAAATAGTTGGAGTTTTAATCAAACGAGACGAATTTTCAAGAAAATGATCCTATTTTTAGAAGAAGAACGTAAATTTTCTACCAAGAAAGATGAATTTTCAACCAAAGAAAATAATTTTTCTACCAACCAAGAGGAATTTTTTATCCAAAGAATGAATTTTCTATCCAGAAAAGGCGAATGTTAAAAAAAGTGTCGAATAATTGATCAAAAAAGATGACTTTTGAACAAAATAATTGAATTTTCAACCAAATGGTCGAATTTTCAAGCCAAAAAGAGGAATTTTTTAACAGACGGTTGAATTATCAGCCTGAAAAGTTGAATTTTCAACAAATAGACCGTTTTCAACCAAGAAAGATAAAAATTTAACGAAATAGTGGAATCTTCAAGCAAAGAGGCGAATTTTTTATGAATACAAGTGAATTTTAAACAAACAAATCAATTTTTAGCCAAGTAAGATCAATTTTCAACCAAAAAAGGTAACTTTTCCACCATAAAAAGATGATTTTTCAATCCATTGGGACGAATTTTCTATAAAAACAAGAAGGTTAAACAAAATAGTTAAATTTTCGACCAAGAAAGATAAATTTTTAACAAAATATTTAAACATTCGAACCAATAATTAGACTAACAACAAAAGAGTTAAATTTCAACCTACAAAAGATGTGTTTTCAACCAAAAAAGATTTTGATTTAATATTTTAAAAAATCGAATTCAATTCTCAACGAAAAATGTGTAGGTTGATATTTTAACAAAAAAAGTCCACTAAATTGTTGCACATTCATGCAAAAAAAAACGAATTTAAAAAAAAACAGTTCAATTTTTGACTAAAAAAGATTAATTTTGAACCTAATAATTTATTTTCAAGCCAAAAAGTCGAAGTTTTTAGATAACAGTTGAATTATCAACGTAAAAAGTTGAATTTACAATAAAAGAGTTCACTTTCAACCAAGAAAGATTTATTTTCTATCATAAAATAGGAATTCTCAATCTAAAAAGAGGAATTTTCTATCCAAAGAGGCGAATCTTCAAACAAAACAGTTTAATTTTAGACCAAAAGACGAATTTTTTACGAAAAAAAATGAAATTTTCAACAAAATAGCCGCATTTTTAAACAAATAGTTGAACTTTCAAGCAAAAGACGAATATTTTAGAAGACAGTTGAATTTTTGACATAAAAGTTAATTTTTAACCAAGAAAGATGAATTTTCAGTCAAACAGGATGGCTTTTTTTACCATTAAAGAGGAATATTCAATAAAAAAGGATTAAACTTTAAAATTAAAAAGAAAAATCAACCAAGTAGTTGAATTTAGAACCAAATAGTGGAATTTTCAAGACAAAAAGACGATTTTTTTAGAATACAGTTGAATTTCTTATCCAAAAATATAAATTTTCTACCCAACAAGTCAAATTTTGAACAAAACAGTTAAATATTCAACAAAAAAATATGACTTTTTAACAAAATAGTTTAACAAACTAAAAAGATGTATTTTCAACCAAGTAGTTGAAGCTTGAAGTAAAAAAGATGAACTTTCAACCGAATTGTTCATATTTCAACCAAAAATGATTTTCATTTTAAATAAAAAAACAGTTGAATCTAACCAAAAAAGATTACTTTTCAACGAAAAATGTATTAATTGATATTTCAACCAAAAAACATTTTCATTTTAATTAAAAAAACTGTTGAATACGACCACAAAAGACGAATTTTCAACAAAAAAGTCAAATCCTTAAGCAGAAAAGATTAATTTTTAACCCAAAAATATAACATTTTTACAAAAAGATATGACACTTAAAACAAAAAAGACGAATTTTCGACAAAATATTTGAACTTTCAACCAAGAAAAATTTGTCAGTCAAAAGAGAAAAAAAAATGTTTAAAAAAACGAATTTTCAACCAATGAAATGAATCTTGAACTAATAAAATGAATTTATAACCAAATAAAAATGTACATATATTTAATCAAATAGTTGAAGTTTCAACTGAAAAAAAATGTACATTTTCAACCAAAAAATATTTTGATTTTAAATAAAAAACAGTTGAATACAACCAGAAGACACGAATTTTCAACAAAATAGTTGAATCCTCAACCAAAACAGATTCATTTTGACCCAAACAGTTGCATTTTGAACCAAAAAATATCAAATTTCTACCAAAAGAGATGAATTTGTAAACCGAAAAGACAATATTTCAAGGAAGAAGTTGAAGTTCTAACCAAGAACGATTTTTCAGTAAAAAAAGAAAAAAATATCAACCAAAATTGTGAATTTTCAAGCCAAAAAGGCGAATTTTCTACAAAACAGATCAACTTTCAACCAAAAAGATAATATTCAACAATTAAAATTGTTTTGAAATTTAAATTAATTAATTAATAAATAAATTAATTAAAAATTGTATACCATCAGTCATTCCGGTAATGTCTATCAAAGGTTCCATTTTGTCCCGTTTTTTAGGACTTTTAATAGAAAATCCGAAACTTGGTCGCTGTGCACTATCACTTGCAGAAAGTTCTCCTATATTTTCGCATTTTCGTTTAAAAAACTCGCCAATTGATACTTTCCGTCCGCCACAGGATCTGTTGAAATTTAGAGAACATTTAGAAAACAGTACATTTATTTATTTAATAAGTAAATGAAAGAAACCTCTGGCAAATCAAAGTTAATATATTAAATAGAGAGTGTCTACCCGATGGATGATTATAAATTCCCACTTTTCGCCCCGTCAATTTTTCATTTTCCCGGTCAGAGAATTTTACCTTTTTTTTTTAAATTTGCATGCCCTAACTCAGTATTTTAATTCTTTTAGAAAATTCTTGGTTTCAAATCAGATTCATTATTCTTTTCCAAAATTTTCCCCTTCAAGTCAGAATTATAATTCTTTTGTAAAATTCTCTGAACTTACTCAAAATTATCATTCTATTGAAAATCTCCTTGTTCAAAGTCAGAATTATGATAATTATATTGCAGAAACTCCCCTTTCCAACTTCAAAATTAGAGATATCTTTTCCAAAATCCCCAGTTCCGAATCATAAATTCTGTTTTCATTTTAAAACGTAAATAATTCTCTCTTTGACTAAAAAAAATATATATATATTTTCAAATTTCAGATAAAAAATAATTTACGAGTTTGAGTCTACACCGGATTTCAAGATTCTATAAAAAATCATAACGGCATCAATTTATTAACGATAATAAAGCCTTTCATTTTCTAAGCTATATTTTAATATAAAAATATTAAATGTACAAATTAAATATTAACAAAACTATGTTTTTGGGTAAAAATGCATTTTTTTCTGAAAAAGCTACTATTATATTTTTGGTTTGAAATTCATCTAATTTGCTCAAAAATTCGATTATCTGATTGAAAATTTAATTATTTTGTTGAAAATACAACTGTATTGTTAAAATATCATCTTCTTCATCAAAAATTCAACTACTTTGTCAAAAATTAATTTTTTTAGTTAAAGCTTCATCTCTGCTTGAAAATTTAACTATTTTTATGAAAATCCGTTTCATGTTTGGTTGAAAATAAAATGTTTAAACTGACAATTAAACTATTCCATTTTTGGTAAAAAATTTATCTTTTTTAGATGAAATTTTTTTATTCAACTTTATGGTCGAAAATTTATGTATTTTGTCGAAAATTCGTCTTTATTGGTAGAAATTTAATCTTCTTGATTGAAAATTGATCCTTTTTAGTAAAAAATGCGATTGTTTGGTTGAAATATCAGCTTTGTTGAGAATTCATCTTTTTGGGTTGAAAAGTCGATTACTTGTCTTTTGAACTACATAGTAAAAAAACTACTTTTTTAAAAATAAGGATTTATAATTATAGTTGAAAATTCAACTATTTGCTATTAAATGAAATTTTATCATAAAAATTCTACTATTTTGTAGAAAATTCATCTTTTTGGCTTGAAAATTCAACAATTTGGTAAAAAATTAAACTGTTTGCTTGAAAATTAAACTTTTTTGTTGAAAAATCATATTTTTGGGTTGAAAATTCAACTTTTTTGTAGATAATTCATCTTTTTGTCTTTAGAGTTAAATAATTTTGTTAAAAATTCATGTATTTTATTCTAAATTCGTATTTTTTTGCAGAACATCAATATTCTTGGCCGAAAATTTATCTTTTTGGTTGAAAATTTAAAAACTTTGTTGAAAATTAATTTCTTTTATTAAAAATTATTCTTTTTATCTAAAGATTTAAATATTTATTCCATGTTTGGTTACAACTTTATTCTAATTATTGGATAAGTTAGAAATTCGTCTTTTTTGAAAGAACATTGATCTTTTTGGCTTGAAAATGCAAAAATTTGGTAGAAAATTATACTATTAGCTTGAAAATTAAACTTTTTGCTTGAAAAACCATATTTTTCGGTTGAAAATTCAACTTTTTTGTAGATAATTCGTCTTTTTGGCTTTAAAGTTAAATAATTTTGTTGAAAATTCATGTATTTTATTCTAAATTCGTCTTTTTTTGCAGAACATCAATATTCTTGGTAAAAAATTTATCTTTTTGGTTAAAAGTTTAACAACTTTGTTGAAAATTAATTTCTTTTATTAAAAATTATTCTTTTTATCTAAAGATTGGAATATTTATTCCATGTTTGGTTAAAACTTTATTCTATTTATTGGATAAGTTGGAAATTCGTCTTGTTTTATAAAACGTTAATCTTTCATCCGAGTTTTTATCTGAAAATTTAACTATTCCATTTTTGGTTGAAACTTTATCGTTTAAATTTTATATTTATAAGTTAAAAGTTCAACTACTTAGTAGAAAATTCATGTATTTTGTTGAAAAGTCTTCTTTTTGAGTAGAAAATTGATCATGTTTGTTGAGAATTCAACTATTTGGTATAAAAATAATATATGTTGTTAAAAAGTCATCTTTTTGGGTAAAAAATTAATCTTGTTTGTTGGAAATTCAACTTTTTGATTGAAAATTCAATTATATTGTTAAAAATTAATCTTTCTTGATTGAAAATTATCTTTTCTGTTAAAAATTAATCTTATCCGATTTACCAGTTTACTTTTTTCTAAAAGATTTGACTTTTTAGCTTAAAAACTTTATTTCTTTGTTGAAAATTCATCCTTCATGGTACAAAAGTCTTCTTTCTTGGTTGAAAAGGACCTTTTTTAATACAAATTCAAGTTTTCTAAAAAATTTGTATTTTTATCTTGAAAATTCAAATATTTGATTCAATTCTTTATTCTTTTTTGTTTGTAAATTCGACCATTTGATTGAAAATGCATCTTTGTGTGCTGAAAATTAAAATTTTTTTTTTAATCTAATTATTTTGGGAAAATCTAACTATTTTGTTGAAGTCATCATTTTTGGTGTAACATTTATCTTTCTTTGTTGAAACGTAACTTTCTTGTTAAAAATTCAACGATCTTCGAAAAAAATCGTCTTTTTCGCTTGGAAATTTTACAATTTGGTTAAATCTTTAACTATTTTTTTTTTAAATTTGTCTCTTTTACTGGAAAGTTCATCTATCTGGTTGTTAATGCAACTGTTTGGTTGAAAAATAATTTTTTGATTGAAAATTCAACTGTTTTGTTAAAATGCAATCTATTCCGACTTTAAATCTTAAAAGTTTAAAGTAAAAAAAGCCAAAAATTGGGAACGTAATTTCTGGATGGCCCATAACTGAAAACATTTTCCAGGTGGCGAAGAAAGTGGCTTAGCGCCGCCTTTTAATATTCCTTTTAATACAATCAAATGAAAAATCCCGTTCACTGAATCAAAAATCCCGGTCAGGTAGACAATCTATAAATAATATCAAATTTGAAAAAAAAAATGGAATCTTACTCGAGCGACAAATCAAAATCGCCAATGATACCCGAAAAGCAAGATAAGTCTAATCGTTCTTTTTCGCCACTATTTGCCGGCAAGGGCATTGCAAATGGATAATTTTGCCTCCAAGATAACTCATCCTCCATCATTTGATTAATCATGCGGGAATCAGATTTGAATTCTTCCCCTCCAAATTGTGCCATTAATTCTGCTGCGGTTGAATTAAAACTGAGGCCTCCCATGTTTGCCTGAAAGGAGTTTGGAAATGGATTTTCGGAAGTTTTACTCATCTCTGAGGAACGAGCTGTTATTTCTCGAGGTTCAAACACAACCTGGATCAAATATTTTATTTTGTAATTCATTAAAAACATAAATGCATCTCATTAAAAAGCATACAGGCCTCGGAATCATACTATGTAAAAATTAAAGGTAAATAATAAATAAATCATAAATAATAAGTACAGGTGTAAAATTCATATTGCCAAAGATTTCACAAATATTTCAAAGATTGTACAAAGATTTCAATGATTAACCAAAGATTTCACAGGTTTCGCAAAGATTTCGGATAGATTTAAAGGATTGCACAAAGATTTGACAAAGAGTGCAATAATTTTTCAAAGATTTCATAAAGATTTCACAAAGATTTCAAATATTTCGCGAAAATTTTGTATAGATTTAAAAGATTTCACACAGACTTCTATTATTTCACAAAGATTTCCGATAGATTTCAAAGATTGAACAAAGATTTCCTAATGATTTCACAAAGATTTCGAATAGATTTAAAAGACTTCACAAAGACTTCAATCATTTCTCAAAGATTTCATAAAGATTTCAATAATTTCACAAATATTACCGAATATTTCAAAAATATTTCAAATATTTCACAAAGAATTTTAAAGAATTCACAAAGAGTTTATAAAGATTTCACAAAGATTTCAGATAGACTTCAAAGATTGAACAAAGATTTACTAATGACTTCACAAAGATTTCAAATATTTCGCAAACATTTTTAGAGAATTCACAAAGATTTCAATAATTTCACAAATATTACCGAATATTTCAAAAATATTTCACAAAGAATTTTATAGAATTCACAAAGATTTCACTAACATTTTATAAACATTTCACAAAGATTTGAATGATTTCTCAAAGATTTCAAATATTTTGCAAAGATTTCAGATATATTTTAAAGATTTCACGAAGACTTCTATTATTTCACAAAGATTTCAGATAGATTTCAAAGATTGAACAAAGACTTCCTAATGATTTCACCAAGATTTCAAATATTTCGCAAATTTGTTTAGAGAATTCACAAAGATTGCACAAATATTTCAATGATTTCCCTAAGATTTCATAAAAATTTCAAATATTTTGCAAAGATTTTGGATAGATTGAAAAGACTTCACAAAGACTTCAATCATTTCTCAAAGATTTCATACAGATTTCAATAATTTCGCAAATATTACCGAATATTTCAAAAATATTTCAAATATTTCGTAAAGAATTCACAAATACTTCACAAAGATTTCAAATATTCTGCAAAGATTTCAGATAGATTTTAAAGATTTCACAAAGGCTTCTATTATTTCACAAAAATTTCATACAGATTCCAAAGATTTAACAGAGATTTCCTAATGATTTCACAAAGATTTCAAATATTTCGCAACGATTTTTAGTGATTTTACAAATATTTCCCAACGATTTCATAAAAATTTTACAAAGATTTTGGATAGATATAAAAGATTTCACAAACACTTCTATTGTTTCACAAAGATTTCAGATAGATTTCAAAGATTGAACAAAGATTTCAATGATTTACTAATGATTTCACAAAGATTTCAAACATTTCGGATAAATTTAAAAGAACTCACAAAGACTTCAGTCATTTCTCAAACAGTTCACAAAGATTTCAATAATTTCACAAATAGTACCGAATATTTCAAAAATAGTTCAAATATTTCACAAATATTTTTAAAGATTTCACAACAATTTTTAATATTTCAATGATTTCCGAAAGATTTCACAAAGATTTCTATAATTTCATCAATTTTACCAACTATTTCAAATATTTTGTAAAGATTGCCAACGATTTTTCAAAAATTTGATGAAATTGCAATGATTTCCCGAAGATTTCATAAAGATTTCACAAATATTACAAAATATGTCAAAAATATTTCAAATAAGAACTGAATTAATTTCAGAAAGATTTCAATTATTTCAAAAAGATTTCAAATAGATTACAAAGAGATAAAGATTTCAATGATTTCCCAAAGATTTCGGATAGGTTTA
>JAABKJ010013449.1:0-10308 GCA_011634705.1 Andricus grossulariae
TTATAATAATTAATATTATAATATTAATATAATAATAATAATAATATTAATTTTAATAAATAATATTTTTTACAAAATTTAACTATTTTATTTTAGTTAAAAGTAACTTCTTGTTGAAAATTCATATTTTCGATTTGAAAATACAACTGTTTTGTAGAAAATTTTTATCTTCTTGGCTTAGAAATGCAACAATTGAGTGGAAACTTTTTACTTTCTTGCTTCAAAATTCGACATTTTCGTTTCAAAATTGGTCTTTTTTGGTAAAAAAAAAGTCTAATTTATTTTGGTTGAAAATTGAACTATTTTGTTAACAATTCGTTTTTTTTTTAATTCAACTGTGTTTGATTTCAATAATAATTCTATAAAAAAATTAACTATTTCATTTGGTTTGGAAGTAACTTTTTGTTGAAAATTCATATTTTCAATTAAAAAATACAACTGTTCTGTAGAAAATTTTTGTCTTCTTGACTTAAAAATGCAACAATTCAGTGGACATTTTTTTCTTCCTTGTTTGAAAATTCGATTTTTTCGTTTCAAAATTTATTTCTTTTGGGAAAAAATATAATTTATTTTGGTTGAAAATTTAACTATTTCGTTGAAAATTAGTTTTTTTCTGTTGAATTCAACTGTGTTTGATTTCAATAAAAATTGTTTTTCTTTAGAATATCAACTATTATATTTTTCGTTGAGATTTCACCTATTTTGGTTGAAAATTCATGTATTTTGTAATAAGTTTAACTATTTTATTTGGGTTAAAAGTAACTTTTTGTTGAAATTACACATTTTCAATTTGAAAATACAACTGTTTTGTAGAAAATTTTTGTCTTCTTGACGTAAAAATGCAACAATTCAGTGGAATTTTTTTTCTTTCTTGTTTCAAAATTCGATTTTTTCATTTCAAAATTGATCTCTTTTGATAAAAAAAATATAATTTATTTTGGTTGGAAATTGAACTATTTCGTTGAAAATTATTATTTTTTTTATTCAACTGTGTTTGATTTCAATAAAAATCATTTTTGGTTGAAATAATATCAGCTATTATATTTTTTGTTGAGAATTAATATATTTTGGTTGACAATTCATGTATTTTGTAAAAAATTTAATTATTTTATTTGGTTTACAACTAACTTTTTGTGGAAAATTCATATTTTCAATTTGAAAATACAACTTTTTTGTAGAAAAATTTTGTCTTCTTGGCTTAGAAATCCAACAATTCAGTGGAAACTTTTTTCTTTCTTGTTTCAAAATTAATATTTTTGATAAAAAAATGTAATTTATCTTGGTAGAAATTTCAACTAGTTGGTTGAAAAATAACGAACATTTTTGTTGAAAATTCAACTCTTTTTTTAAAAGTGTTGATTTTCGTTGGGAAACTCATCACTTTTGGAGAAAAAAATCTGAAGAGAATAGACCTATTTTTTTTTCATTTGTCTTTTCTGGTTGAATATTTAACTACTTGGTTAGCAGTTGATCTACTTTGTTAAAATTTCAGTTGTTTGGTTATAAAGATTCATAATTTTAGTGGAAAATTCAAGATAATGAAAAAAATGGTCTTAAAATACATGGGCAAATTTTAAATCATTGTTTTGTAATGAATTCTATGAAAAAAATTGAAAAAGATTACAAACCTTTTTTATTATTTCCTAAAATTTTTAAAAAGAGTGTAAAAGATTTTAAAGCAAAATTTTGCAATTTTGCCACATTGCATAATTTTAGAAAAAAAAATGAGTAAGTTCAAGAGATATTCAGAAGTTTTGAAACGATTCAAAAATAATTAAAACTTGTAAAGTTTTTTAAAGAATTTTATAAGGCTTCACAAAAATGAAAAAAAAAATTTTGGCTCCTAGGAAAAATTAAAATAATTTTTTATTTCGAAAAATTAATCCTAAGACATTATTTAAAAAGATTTCAAAGCATTTCAAAAGACTACAAAAATTGTTAAAAAAGGATCTGAAATATTTTTAGGCAATTTTTTTAATTTTGCAGAATTTTAAACAAATGCAGAAAAAAAATTTGAATAATTTTTGTTTGATGTTTTATTTTGAAAAGTAAAATTTGAAAGAAAATTAAAAAAGATATTTAAACAGATCAAACGATTTCCTAAAATTTCGAAAAAGAGTGTAGAAGATTTAAAAAAAAAATGTTTCCATATGGTGAGATTGAAAAATAAAAAAAGTTCAAGAAATATTTAATAGAATTGAAGAGATTCAAAAAGAATTTTAAAGTTTAAAAGATGTTTAGAAATGTAGATTTTTAAAGATTAAAAAAAAAGCTTTAGAAGCTTTAAAAGAATAGTGAAAGGTTTCAAGAGAATAAACCAATTTTCTTGAAATTCCTGTGAAAATTTAGAAGATTGTAAAGCAATGTTTTTACATTTTGAATGATTTTTCCAAATTTAAAGAAAAAATCGAGTAAGTTAGAAATATTGGTGGAAATTTAAGACGTTTTAAATAGATTAGAAATATTTAAAAACTTTGAAACATTTCCGAAAATTTATTAAATATTTCTTGATTTCTTCCAAACTCAAACATCTTTTAAAAAGACTCGAATTTTTCCTAATATCTTGTAAAATCCTATGAAATAAAAAAAAATCTTTAAAATCGTCTAGATTCTTTTTTGATACATCTGAAATATTCAGAAATATTTTTTTAATTTTCTCAAGAATCTTATGAAAATTATATTTATATGAATTTAAAAACAAACTGATAATACTTATTTTCTTGTTCTCAATTCTCAGAATTTAATTTCAATTTGAATTTAAATGCTTAAAAACTGTTAACAAATAAATAGTGACTCGGAATTTTTATGTTATATTATTATTAATATTATTTTGTATTCTTTATGGCATTGAAAAAAAGTTTAAAATTCTGAAATCTAAATTTTATTCAGAATCGTCAATATTAGCTGAATCGAATTGAAACTCAAAATTTCTGTTCACAATTTATTTTGCATCTTTAAAATTGTAGAGTTTTCAATTTCAACTCCTAAAAATTGTACAAATTTGATTTGCCAATCTATTAAAGTAAAGACTTTTTCATTTTGAAAATTTAGAATAAAAAATTATGCGAGTCTTAAGTTTTAAAATTCGAAATCCTGAACTTTGTTCAATTTGGAATATTTAGAATTAAAAACTTGACTTCTGATCTTCAAAATCAAAAAAAAATTAAGAATTTTAAGTTATATAACTTTAGAATAGAAGAGTTTTCAATCGCAACTCTTCAATTTATAGAATTTTGAATTTTAAATCTATAAAATTCAAGAGAGCTTTTAATTTTGACATTTTTAAATTAAAAAATATGCGAGTTTTAAGTTTTGCAATGAAAAATTCTGCAATTTTGATGCTTTACATTTCAAATTTCTTCAATTTAGAAGATTTAGAATTAAAAAGTCGACTTTTGATTTAAAAAATTTAAGAATTTTCATTTATGCATCTTTAAAATTGAAGAGTTTTCAATAAGTTTTCAATAATAAAATGTTCAATTGAAAACTTTTAAAGAAGAATTTCAATGGAACCTTATAAATTAGAGAATTTTAAATTAATTCAGCGTTTAAAATTCAGGAATTAATAACTTTTTGACATTTAAATTTAGACGCTTTAAGTTGTAAACGAATTTTCACAGGAAATTCCAACAGATTTTTGAAGATTTCAGATCTGTAGAATAATAATCCAGAAAATTTTAAAGAAATTTTGTTATTCTATTCATTATTTTATTCCTGAATATCTTTTACACTAACTCGAATTTTTCTTAAAATTTTGAAGAATCTTTAAAAATTGAAAAAGTTGCCTTAAATTTTAGATTTTTTTGCCATTTTTAGAATTTTCTTTCAAAATTAATTTTTCAAAAAAAAAAATTGTTTCAAATTTTACTAGGCAACTTAAGAAAAATTTTGTATTCTCTTAAAACCCTTAAAAATTCTTAAAAAGCTTCTACATTTTTTTGTCTAAATCTTCAAAAATCTACATTCGTTTTCAACATTTTTGAAATATTTTCAAATTTTTAATTATTTTTAAATATTTTCGAAACTTCCAAACCTTTTCAGTGTATTTTAAAATTATTCGAGTTTTTCTTAAAATTCTGCATGATTAAAACAATTGCCTCAAAATCTTCCGGATTCTTCTTTTTCAATTTTGAAATGGTTTGAAATCCTTTTAAATATTTTTTTCAAATAATTTTTCAAAATAAAAAATCATTTTCAGTTTTCCTAAGAATCATAAGAAAATTTATCATTCTTTTGAAACCTTTCAGCATTATTAAACAGCTTTTTTCGAAATCTACATTTCAAATCTTCTAAAAGTTTCTAAAATATTTTCAAATTTAAAAAGATTTTCAAAAAATTAAAACAAAATGTAGATTTTCGAAGAATTCGAAAAAAAGTTTAGAAGCTTTTTAAGAATTTTTAAAGTTTTTAAGAGAACACAACAATTTTCTTAAGATTTCTGGGAAAATTTTAAACAATTTTGTTTTTTAAATTCATTTTTACAGAAAATTTTTAAAAATTTCCAAAATTGGCAAAAAAAATCGGGAAGATTTTAAGGCAACTTTTGTAATTTTTAAAGATCTTTCAAAATTTTAAGAAATCTTTTTGAATTTTCTCTTAAAACTCATTTTTTCAAAATAAAAAATTATTTAAACATTTTCCAGGAATTTCAAGAAAATGTGTGTAGTCTCTTGAAACCTTTGAAAATTCTTAAACAGCTTAATTTTTCGAAATCATCAAAAAAATAATTAAAAAAAATTTAATCCGCCGGTGCCGGTAAATTAATATGAATATATATAATATAAAAAAATATATAAATAATAATATAAATAGTAAATTAATATATTCTAAGATCTAAGTTTTTGTCCATAATTAAATTATTCACATCTTTGGAAGTGTGAAAAAATTGATAAATTATAGTGTCGTAGTGAAATGTTGAAAACAGAATTATTTCCCAATATTAAAAAATCATTAACGATTCAAATTTTCACTTTTATCTAACATGTTCGGAAACATTCAAAAATAATTTGTACGTTGAAATAGAGTTACTGATTTAGAATTTTTGATTTACAAAATTGATGGTGCAGAAAATTCGTAATCATTATGAATAAATAAAAAAACTGAAAAAAGCTACTAAAAGACATATTCACGTAGTCTCTCAACCAATCATTAATAATTAATAAATCATATAACTCAAAAGAGTTTCCAAAAATCGGAAAATTTATTCATTACTAAAAACCTTAAATTAGAGAGAACTGTTATTCCCTATGAAATTTCAGTTTGAAAAAATACTTAATATAAACAAGTGCAAAAATTACTGTAGATTATATTAATATACGATTATGCAGATAAAAGAATTGGCGATATATTCACATTAACAATATATAATAATAATACACAATTCGGAAAACAGCTAAAACGAGTTTAACTCCGATTAGCTCGATTTCCCCAACCACGTCGATGATTATCTTTGTATTCATCCATAGCTCGAGCCCGATTCAACAATTCTTCGTCGTCTGCTTCCACCTTTTCTTCTTTCTCCTGAGCTTCAATATCTTCTTGAGAATTGGCTCCATTTTTCGCCACATCCTGAAGACTTTTCGAATTTATTTGATTACGTTGCGAAGGATCAGGCCAACTGAAATAAATTTAATTAATAAACATTTAAAGTTAAAATATAAACATCGTAGGGATCACAGTCCTTCGCTTTTTTTTTTTTAAATCCGCTTTCCGGGGTAAAATTTAAAAATCCCCTAAAGCACCTAAAATTGACCATTTTGACCCAATTTTTCCCTTTTCTTCCTTTTTTTACAAAGTTCCATTTCATTTTTTGAAAATCATCAACAGAATATTTCTATAATATTAACAAAAAAAATAAAAATGGAATTTTCAACAAAATAGATGAATTGTTAACCAAATAAGTGAAGTATCAACCAAACAGATGATTTAAAAAAAAATTAATTTTCTACCTAAAAGATGAATTTTCAACTAAAAAAATGAATCTTAAAAAAAAAATTTTTAGTTGAAATATCAACTATTACATTTCTTGTTGAGAAATAATCTTTTTTCAATGAAAATTCAACTATGTACTTAGTTAAAAGTTGAACTAAGAAGTTTAACTTTTAATTAACTATTTGAATTTTCAAACAAAAATGGAATATTTAAATTTTGAGTTAAAAAAATTAATTTTTAACTACAAAAAGAAACGAATTTCCAATTAAGTAGTTAAATCTTCAACCAAACAAATTAATTTTTTAAAAAGTAATTTAACTTTCAATCAACTAGTTCAATTTATAACTAAAAAAGATTAAATTTCAACGAGAAATGTAGTAGTTGATACTTCAACCAACAAATATTTTGATTTTAAATCAAAAGCAGCTGAATTTTAATACAAAGAAAAAAAGAATTTTCTACAAAACAGTTCAACTTTCGACTCAAAAATATGAATTTTTAACAAACAAGTTAATTTTTAACCAAAAAAGATTAATGTTTACCCAAAAAAAGTACATTTTCAACAAAATAATTGACCTTTTAGCCAAATAGTTGAAATTTCAACCTAAAAAGATGAATTTTCAATAAAATAGTTGTATTTTCAACCAAAAAAGATTTTTCAGTCAAGAATGAAAAGAGATTTCTATCAAATTGTTGAATTTTCAAGCAAAAACGACAATTTTTCAACAAAACAGTTCAACTTTCGACCCAAAAATATGAATCATCAACAAAAAATATTATTTTTAATCAAAAAAGATAAATGTTCAATTGTTCAACCCAAAAAAGTGCATATTTAACATATTACTTTATTTTTTGGTCAACTAATTGAATTTTCAACCAAAAAAGATTCTTTAGACAAGAATAAAAAGAAATTTCAACCAAATTGTTGAATATTTAACCAAAAAAGATTCTTTAAACAAGAATAAAAAGAAATTTCAACTGAATTGTTGAATTTTCAAAATAATTTTTCAAATCAAGGATAAAAAGATATTTCTACCAAATCGTTAAGTTTTCAAGCAAAAAACAAATTTTCAACAAAACAGTTGAACTGTTGACCCAAAAATATGAAATTTTAAGAAAAAAGTTATTTTTTAACTAAAAAAAAATAAATGTTGAATAAAAAAAAGGTTCATTTTTAACAAAGTAGTTGACTTTTTAACCAAGTAGTTCAATTTTCAACCTAAACATATGAATTTTCAAGAAAATAGTTGTATTTTGAACCAAAAATATTTTGTTTACAGTTAAATAAATAAATATAATTAATAATATTATTTTTATTTAATATTTATAATAATTAACTTTTATTATTATTATTTGACTTTTATTATTATTATTATATGACTTTTAAGAGAAAATTCAAAAATATTTCTTAAAATTTTGAAAAATCTTTTAAAATTACAAAAGTTGCCTTAAAATCTTCCTGTTTTTTTTGCCACGTTTCGAAATATTTTAAAAACATCTTTAAAAATTAATTTGAAAAACAAAATTGTTTAAAATTTTCCCAGAAATCTTAAGAAAATTGTTGTGCTCTCTTAAAACCTTTCAAAATTCTTAAAAAGCTTCTAAACTTTTTAATTAATTCATAATTAAAATATAAAATAATTAAATGTTAAAAATAAATAAATACATTTTTAATAATAAAAAGATATTTCTACCAAACTGTTGAATTTTCATGGGAAAGGACGAATTTTCAAAAAACGAAATTCATTAGAAAAAAATTGAAGAGAATAAGGAATCAAAATCTTTCCAAGAAAGACAAAGGTTCAACCCAAAAAAGTGAATTTTTAAGGGATTACTTCATTTTTTGGCAAAGTAGTTAAATTTTCATCCAAAAAAGATTTTTCAGGCAAGGCAGAATAGAAATTACAACCAAATTGTTGAATTTTCAAACAAAACAGATTTTTAGTCCGGAAAGAAAAGAAATTTCAACAAAATTATTGAATTTTCAAGCAAAAAACAAATTTTCAACAAAACAGTTGAACTTTCGACCCAAAAATGTGATTTTGCAACAACAAAATTCATTTTTAACCAAAAAAATGAATGCTCAACCAAAAAAGATTAACATTCAACCAAAAAAGGTAATTTTTAACAAGTAGTTTACATTTTAGCCAAATAGTTCAATTTTCAACAAAATGGTTGTATTTTTAACAAAAAAAGATTTTTCAGTCAAGAATCTAAAGAGATTTCTACCAAATTGTTAAATTTTCATGGAAGAAAGACGAATTTAAAAAAAAAAACAGTTGAACTTTCGTCCCAAAAATATGAATTTTCAACAAAAAAAATTCTTTTTTAACTTTAAAAAATAAATTTTCAGTCCAAAAAAATGCATTTTTAACAAACCTATTTACTTTTTAGCCAAGTACTTGAATTTTCAGCAAAAAAAGAGATTTTTCAGTCAAGAATGAAAATATATTTCAACCAAATTGTTTAATTTTCAACAAATAAAGATTTTTTATTCCAGAAAGGAAAGAAATTTCAAAAAAATTGTTGAATTTTCCACACAAAAAAAACAAGATTTACTAGTCAATAATGAAAAGAGATTTCTACCAAATTGTTGAATTTTCAAGCAAAAAAAGAGAATTTTTAATTAAAAAATATGAATGTTCAACCAAAAAAGTGCATTTTTAACATATTACTTCATTTTTTGGCCAAGTAGTTGAATTTTCAACCAAAAAAGATTTTTTTTAGACAAGAATGAAAAGAGTTTTCTACCAAATTGTTGAATTTTTAACCAAAAAAGATTTTTCAGTCAAGCAAGAAAAGAAATTTCAACCAAATTGTTACATTTTCAACCAAAATAATTTTTTAGTCGAGAATAAAACGATATTTCGACCAAATTGTTAAATTTTTAAGCAAGAAAGACAATTTTTCAACAAAACAGTTGAACTTTCGACCCAAAAATATGAATTTTCAACAAAAAATTCATTTTCAACCAAAAAAGATTAATGCTCAACCAAAAATGATATTTCAACCAAATAGTTGTATTTTCAACCAAAAAGTTGAACTTTTAATTAAAGAAAACCAATATTCAACCAAGTATTTGAATTTTAAACTAAAAAAAAATTATAATTTTCAACCGAAAATGGAATAGTAACATTTTTAGTTGCAAAAATTAATTTTAAACCAAACATAAGAGTTTTCAACTAAACCAATGAATCTTTTAACTGAAATAGTTGAATTTTCAAACAAGAAAATTAATTTTTAACCAAAAAAATGAATTTTCAACTACAACTATGGAATTTTCAATTGGAATATGTTAAATTTTCAGATAAAAAAATTATTTTTAACAAAAAAACTAACTTTCACGAAAATAGTTACATTTTCAAACAAAGTAATGAATTTTAAACCAGAAAGATGAATTTTTCACTGAAATGATGAATTTTTAACTAGAATAATTGAATTTTTGACCAAAAAGATTAATTTTCAACCAAGAAGATTAATTTCTACCAAAAAAGACGAATTATCAAATTAAAAAGATCATTTTTCAACAAAAAATTGAATAAATAAATTTTTTGTAAAAAAATGAATGTTTAACGAAAGAGATGATTTTTTAACTGAAATTATGGAATATTCAACTGGAATAATAGTTACATTTTCAGTTTAAAAAAAAATAATTTTCCACCAAAAAATATCCATAGAAAAAACAAGTTTTCAATCAAGCAGCTCATTTTTTAACCAAAGAAATGAATTTTTAAATAAAACGGTGAATCTCAAACAAGAACAAATAATTTTTAACAAAAGAGTTTAACTTTTAATCAAATAATTTTATTTTCAACCTAAAAGATGAATTTTCAACTAAAATTATAAATATTTGAATGGAATACTTGATTTTTTAACAACAAAAAAAAAAAGAATTTTTAAACAAGAAGATTAACTTAAAAAAAAAGTTAATTTTCTACAAGAAAAATTAATTTTTTAACAAAATACGTGAATTTTCAATTAAAAAAGACAAATTTTCATCCTAACTGTTGAATTTTGGACTAAAAAAGATCAATATTCAATCAAAAATGGAATAGTTAAATGTTTAGTTTAAAAAATTAATTTTCAACCAAACTGATGAATTTTCAACGAAAATAGTTGACTTTTAAACAAAAAAATATGATTTTCAACTAAACTGATGAATCTTTAGCTGAAAAGGTCGGATTTTCAACCAAAAAGATCAATTTTCTACCAAAATAGTTGAACTTTCCACTGGAAGGATGAATTTTAACAAAAAAAGTTACATTTTCAACTACAAAAGGTCAATTTTCAATTTAAAAAATGAATTTAAAAAAAAAATGGAATAGTTACATTTTCTGTTGAAAAAATTAATTCTCTACCAAAAAAAATGAATTTTTA
>JAABKJ010013450.1:0-10307 GCA_011634705.1 Andricus grossulariae
TCGCGTTTGATTAAAAAATATGGTGCAAAAAGTAAGTATATAGATAATTTAAGACAAGTAGCACACGACAATTACCTCGTAAGAGCCTCGTAAGAGATAATATTTAGTTTAGGCATAAAGAGGCAGTTTCTACCCGGGAAGGAACACATTTTCATCATGATAATCGAACTTGGGCGATCGACTTTCTACATAAACTGAGCTGTTTCTGCTGTCACCAAATTTGTTGTTTATTAATGGTCACAAGTACATAATTTTTCAGATATTTTTTAGGTGAGCATTTTCTCAAGCAGGCAGGCATGAATTTGGTTAAAAATTAAGAATTAGAATAACTCGCTTTTTATTTACACTTGCCAACAATATTCGATGCAGATTTTTCTTAAGAAATCACTTCAATCGCTAACCTTTTTGAAATTTTGGACGAGTTGTTATTCAGAATTCATTTTTTCATCCTGTTGCTAGGATATCTTAAAAAAAAAGAAATGAATCCCATTTTATATATTTCTGATATTTTAGTCAAATTTAGGTACAAATGAAGTATGGCCTGTACTTTAGCCATACTCAAGTTTAGAAGAAATACATCCTATACTGTACCATACTTCAGATATAATTTAGGTATACTTTAGTTATATTATTTCAATATATATTCAGACTTCAATTTATGCACGGTTTTGGTTCTCACATTCGGCTTCAATTCAGGCTCTCCAAACGTAAACAGTCAGGGCGGTGTGAACCATTCATGGTGTGAACACTGAAACTGAACTGACTCAATGTGGCGCAAAGTGACACAGTTATCCAGCTAGGCCGTTGGGCTACTGCGCTTTATTGCTATGCTACTATTTTTTCGTGCATGAGTGACCACGGCACGTCCCCCTGCGACTCTTCTCATCCCAAGTCGAGTTTGCAAAAATTGAAGTGCGAGAGTACTTGAAGTGTGGAATTATCTCATTTGCCATACATTTTTTATACTTCAGAAAGTCAATGATTGGTCAATCTCATACCTACGATTTTTACCCGGGCTGGCCTATTTCTTCAAAATGTCAAATAATATCGTTCAAACTTACGCAACAATTGTGGGTGACCGTATGATAAGGCCCGTATGGTCGGTATGGAGTTACGCATGAGGTCATATATCCAAATAAATCCCCGGCATTCAGAGATGCATTCGCGTAAATATAAAAAATAATACATGAGAATTTGTTGAATATGGAAGTGGAATCACATGAAAACAAACAAGAAGGCCAAAAAATTGGAAGCTTCGTGGTTATCAAAATAATAATTTAATATTAACTAAAGTTAAATAATTTCATAAAAACTAACCACTTAATTTATAATACCATTAGGTTAGAAACCTAGCAAGCAGCAAATTGGACGACGTCTTTACGACATCGTTACGACATATTTACGTCAACTTCACGACATCCTATGTCCTATGTTACGATATTGTAAAGACAACTCAACGACATGGACATAAGATGTAGTGAAGTTGTCGTAAAGATGTCGTAACGATGTCCTAGAGACGTCGCCAAATTTTGTACCCACTGGGAAATTGTAATCGAAATTAAGATTCTTAGGACAGAAAATCTAAAATAATGTACATATTTGAATATAAATTCAATTTGTACGAAAAATATAACGAATTTTTGTTAAAATAATAAGGTAAACGTCTCAGTGATCGTGACGCCAATTTTCTTGCTTTTTATTCAATTTAAATGCATTGAAATTTTATTCGCTACTATAAAATGCTAAAAATAAATTGTTTTTATTATTAAATGATACTTTTAACCTATTTTTTATCAATATATTCAAATTGAAACTACCTAGTGGACATAAAACTTAGCGACGTTTTTATGACATCGTTAAGAAATCTTTAAGACCACTTTATGACATCCTATGCCCGTGTCGTTAATATGTCTTTACGTAATTGTACTATAAATAGTTTTGTTATAAAAATAAATTTAATTTCTGTATGAAAAAATTTTATATATGTTTTCTTGTTTCAGTGGTTACGAGAAATTGGGCTAGTTCCTTTATATTTTCTACCCTTTTAAGTTTCAAATTGGTTTACAATTGTCTAGTCGAATGTGTTATCAATGAATTGGTTAGATTTTGTATAATTATCATAGTTAGTTACTTGATTTAGTATCAAATCATTATTTTGATGAGCTCTAAATTGACGATAGTTCATTTCGGCGATATTTACGTTGAATATCAAACTCAAACTGTAAATATTATCGAGGATCTTGCCCGATCTTGTCTGCATATTCCAGTCGGGACAAGATAAGATTAAACAAAAGTTCTCGACAGTAAAAATATATCGAATACAGGAAATATCAGGCGAGATCCGAGAAATTCCTGTCTCGGCGTGCATCTTTACCGGAATTTGGAGCCTAAGACAAATAGTTGTAATGTGAGTCGCCACCCGGGGCATTTTTAAATGGTGTGTTATGCTTTTTCCTAGATCATGAAATAAATCCACTTTCGATTGCTTTCGGAATAGAAGTACAGTGTCAATAGATTCATCTAGTACATTGAGTACATCCAATACATTCAGTGCCAATAGTATTAACCACCTCCTCAAATCTGAAAATAATAATTTTGACCCTGACTTAGAAAAACGCGAAAATGTCATAAAAAGGAACCAGCGATAAGAGCGTTTTTCATGCAGACGCCCACAATTATTGTGAACCATTTTTTCTAAGAATTTGGTATGAAATAAGTATAATTTAGTTCATAATATGTTCATGTTTACACGGTTTGAAATGTTTAATCAAGGCATCTCAAATCTGTAAAAATATTTTTGCTGTATAATGGTATTCTGTAGATCACTCACTGTGAAAAATTAGAGATCTCTTATTTTACAATATAATTTTTTAGGTATCCTGTTTTTGAATAGGAGAACTTCATTCTGCTATTTTTAATGTAAAACAAATAATGCTATGCTTTTTGTGAAGCGTTATTTTGAAATATCAGTTATACAAGTAGCTAATACACCTGGAATGTTTTTAATATCGTGAGAATGATCCATTTTTTAAATAGAAAATTTTGCAATGATACAATCTTAAAAATGAGTTAAAGTACGCGATATTCACCTACAAAAAAGGGCCTATATAAATATAGTACTTAAAATTTTTAGTTTTTTTATTGTGGGCTACTTTAGGATTTATGCTCATTTGGAGTGCCTAGGGATAAATGTATCTCGCGAGTTCAGTGGGGTCCTAAAGAAATAGGTGGGGTCTCGTAGGATAAGGAGGATCCAGAGGGATAGGTTGGATCATGTGGGTTCTGTGGGGTGCCGTGTGACAAGGAAGGGCCAGAGGTGAGGGGGGTCTTAAGAGATAGGTAGTCTCACGTGGAAAAGGTGGGGTCTGGTGGGATATGATGGATCCCGTTAGATAGGTTGTATCCAGAGTAATAGGTGGGATCCGGTTCAATGAATGTAGCCCTGAGGGTGAAGGGGGTGCCAAGGCACTGATGGGGTCTCCAGGTATACAATGGGTCCCATAAAATAGGATGAGTTCAAGGGATAGGGAGGCTTGAAGGAAAAAAGTACGACGGACGACCTGAAACCCCACCGAAACGCATAAATTTAAAATTCTAGTGAAGTAGTGTATTCATTTTTCAAATTCTTTAAGGAATAAAAAAGAATTTAAACAAATAAATCATCGGTTATTACGTCACAAAATCTCGACATTATTATCAATCAAATTTTCGTTGTACATAAATAATTCATGTAATAAAAAACGTCTCAGACGTAGTTACAATTTTTTACCTCGGAAAAATTGTCCTTGGTATTATTATTTACAAGGTTTTTCAATTCCACAAAATTATTTCTTCGAGATATTCCTTAATTTTGTTCAGTTTTAAATACAAAGATTTAAAAGAATGTATTTCTAATTATATAATTTTAAAGAACGAATCAAACGAATTTTGTATAATGCTTTTATGGTTTCTTAGGATACCCTTATGCAATCAGTAAAATGGCCGTTCGTCCGTTACCATGCTTAGCGAAAAAACTATTAGGTCTACAGAATTAATTTTTTGTGTAGAAATGAGTTTTACCTATCTAATGTGAGAAAAAATAGTGGAAGACCTGAGGAAAATGCTCATAATAGCGTTGCTATTGTGTTGCAAAATAACCCAGTTGTCATGCCTAGCGCTACAAATATTAGGTCTAAGGACCTCATCTTTTGCATGGAGATGTGTCTCATGTGTCTAATGCGAGGAAAAATAAGGAGAACTTTGAGAAAAAAATATGAATGAGGATGTTCCCATGTTTGTATGTTTATAAGCTTTCTCGGGTGACCTAAGGATTTCCCTGGCTCTACCCATCCTTTACATATAGCCCAGGATGGCTTACACGTGTCGGCAACCCCGGGTTTATTCTAAGTACTCCCGGTGCTTCATCCGGATCCAGTTTTTGATGACGATCTCGACGCAGCAACACGCTAGTTCCAGTTTCGGTTCCGGACCTATGTATTCACTTATTGTCCCGCTTTCGCCAGCTAGTCTGCTTGTTCGTTTCCCCTAATCTGTGTGTAACTAGAAAACCATATAAGGACCACATTTTCTATCATTTAGTTTGATGCTTTATCGCATTCCCGAAGCAGTTTTCATGTTATTTCTGGTTTCGAAATTGCAGTTAATGTCGTTTGGCTGTCTGGACAGATTCTAATCTGCCTGACAGCAGCATTTTCTTTTATTAGTATCATAGCGTAGGGGAAGACTGCCAGGATCTACGCTTGAATGACGGTGGCATTTCATTCAAGTGAGATCTCCACATCCCTCCTTCCTGTGCTGTCGTCGATTCCTGCTTTTGACCCCCATCTCCTTTGGTTCCATCTGTGTACCACACTGCCCATCGGAGAAGCGGGTTATAATTTACTGTCCACACATCTCTGTTTGGGATGTGAACGTAGAAACTAATTGTGAAGATAAAGCGTTTTTTTAAATTTTTGGTTGCCTGTTTGTAATTGTCACAATTTATCCAGTATCGTTTTAAGTTACGCCCGTAGCCACCAGACCACGGCCAATCATTTTAGGCCCTAGACTTATTAATTAGGATTACAAAGGCATCTGCTTATCACTTTCTCATTAATACTACGGAGGAGGCCGTCGACTACAATGTACCACAGAAGAGGTGACAAAATACCCCCCTGTGGGCATCCCCACGGCGTTACCCCCCTAACTAGGTCTTCACTTCTTATCCAGCTTGCTAGCTAACCTGGCACGCCACACCTTGCAGGCTCTCGGCAGATTAATTCTGGAGGGATGTTGCTGAAGGCACATTTTATAACCAAGAAGGTACCCACAAAATACCTCTCGTGTTCAAGCTGCTGCTCCAATTTTGTTACAGCAGCATAGAGCGCAGCTCCTACAGAGCAGCCAAACTGAAAGCCCCTATGCATAGCAGGGAGGCTAAGAACACCTCATTCCTGATATGTATATCTCTCGAGCTTTCTGTATGCGACTCTTCCTTGACTATCATCGACTTTTTGACGTCTTCAGAATGAAGGGCATCAAACTGGTCGGCCGGAAATCTTTAGCACGTGTTTAAGAGCAATATTCGCCCTAAACAGTTTTGCCAGTGGGGGATTGACGCCGTCTATGCCCTTTTGTAAAATAATTAAGTAGATGCTTTTCGCCCCTGTTGATTTTAAGGGGATGGCCTATTCCACCTTCTTGGTATTAACGACCTTTTCGTCGAAATTTCATTCGCTCTTCTCTCTCGCTCTCCTGGCTCCAGGTGGTTCAGTGTTTCTTCTTCATCTTCGGCAAAGAAACCATCGTCGATATTTATGAGCCCGAGGCGAGCCTCCGAATCTTTTGCCCGGATCTGTTGGAATTCAAATGTTTTTCTTGTATTCATGCTGAATCATCTTATAGTTGTCCCTACACAGAAAATCGGCGGGGTGCTCTAACTCATATGTGGTACTGTGTCTCGTGGAGAGTTCCACGAGCCTACTTTTGGAGGGGTGAACTTCCCGAAAGGGTGGACCTCCGATTTTCTTCGGGCTTCGCACACTTATGTATTTCGACGCGCTGCTTACGAATATGATAGTGAAAATTTGCGCAAATTTGATTTTCATGGTGAAAACCATAAAAACCCCATAAAATCATGGTTTTTTGCATTTATCTCAGTGCTTATTCAAAATTCAAAAAAATATTTTCGCATAAAAGTTGTAGACCTCCTCGAAATATACATTTTATGTTATTAAAATTTTTCCATACGAGTGACAATTTCCGAGAAAATCAGTAGTAAATCGATTTTCATGTTAAAAAATGAATAGAATACATAAGTACATACATCCATTAGTTTCGGCCTGACAGTTATGTATCTTGACGCGCTGATTATGAATATGAAAGTAAAAATTAGCGCAAATTTTATTTTCATGGTGAAATCATCAAAAAATCATGAAAATAATGGCTTTTTGGGTTTAGCTCAGCTAATATGCAAAATTCGAAAAAATATTTCAAACAAAAGTTGTACACCTCATCGAAATACACATCTTTTGTCGTGAGCATTTTTTTTATTGGAATGATAGTTTTTCACTAAATCAGTAATAAATTGATTTTCATGTTAAAAAATACATAAAATATATAAATTCTTACATCCATCAGTGACTTTTTACAAAAATAATATGAGGTCGTACCCCTACCCTTTTTCCAGCGCTTCGTGGGGGTCGGGAAGGCACCCCTGTGACTTTTTACAAAATTATTGTAAGGTCGTACCCCTACCCCTTTTCCAACGCCGCGTGGGGGGTGGGAAGGCACCACTGTGATTGGTCACAAAAATATTATAAAATCGCAACTTCATACCTTTTTCAGCACTTCGTGGGGGCCGGAAGGCACCCCTGTGACTTTTTACAAAATTAATGTAAGGTCGTACCCATACCCCTTTTCCAACGCCGAGCGGGGGCCGGGATGGCACCCCTGTGACTGGTCACAAAAATATTATAAAAACGCACTCCTACACTTTTTCCAGCGCTTCGTGTGGGGCGGGAAGGCACCCCTGCGACTGGTCACAAAAATATTATAAAATCGCACCTCCACAACTTTTCCAGCTCTTCGTGGGGGCGGAAAGGCACCCCTGTGACTTTTACAAAATTAATGTGAGGTCGTACCCCTACCCCTTTTCCAACAGCGCGTGGGGGGTGGGAAGGCACCCCTGTGACTGGTCACAAAAATATTATAAAATCGCACATCTACACATTTTCCAGCGCTTCGTGCGGGGCGGGAAGGCACCCCTGTGACATTTTGCAAAATTAATGTAAGGTCGTACCCCTACCACTTTTCCAAAGCCGCATGGGGGGCGGGAAGACAACCCTGCGACTGATCACAAAAATATTATGAAATCGAACCCCTACCCCTTTTCCAGCGCTTCGTGGGTGTCGGGAACGTACCGCTGTGACTTTTTACAAAATTAATGTAAGGTCGTACCCCTACCCCTTTTCCAACGCCGCATGGGGGTCGGGAAGGCACCCCTGTGACTTTTTACAAAATGAATGAAAGGTCGTACCCCTACTACTTTTCCAACGCCGCGTGGGGGGCGGGAAGGCAACCCTGTGGCATTGAAAAAATTAATGTAAGATCGTACCCATACCCCTTTTCCAACGCCGCGTGGGGGCCGGGATGGAACCCCTGTGACAAGTCACAAAAATATTATAAAACCGCACCCCTACACCTTTTCCAGCTCTCCATGGGGGGGGGGCGGGAAGGCAGCGCTGTGACCTTTTACAAAATTAATGTAAGGTCGTATCCCTAACCCTGTTCCAACGCCGCGTAGGGGACGGGAAGGCATCCCAGTGACTTTTTACAAAATTAATGTAAGCTCGTACCCCTACCCCTTTTCCAACGCCGCATGGAGGTCGGAAAGGCACCCCCGTGAGTTTTTACAAAATTGATGTAAGGTGGTACCCATACCCCTTTTCCAACGCCGCTTGGGGCCGGGATGGCACCCCTGTGAATGGACACAAAAATATTATAAAATGGCACCTCTGCACCTTTTCCAGCTCTTCGTGGGGGCGGGAAGGCACCCCTGTGACTTTTTACAACATTATTGTAAGTTCGTACCCCTACCCCTATTCCAACGCCTCGTGGGGGGTCGGAAGGCACCCCTATGATTGGTCACAAAAATATTATAAAATCGCACCTCTACACCTTTTTCAGGTCTTCGTGTGGGTGGGAGGGCACCCCTGTGACTGGTCACAAAAATATTACAAAATCGCACTCCTTCACCTTTTCCAGTGCTTCGTGGGTGTCGGGAAGGTACCCCTGTGACTTTTTACCAAATTTATGCAAGGTCGTATTCATACCCCTTTTCCAACGCTGCGTGGGGGCCGGGATGGCACCCCTGTGACTGGTCACAAAAATATTATAAAATCGCACCTTTACACCTTTTCCAGCTCTTCGTGGTGGTGGCAAGGCACCCCTGTGACTTTTTACCAAATTTATGCAAGGTCGTATTCATACCCCTTTTCCAACGCCGCGTGGGGGCCGGGATGGCACCCCTGTGACTGGTCACAAAAATATGATAAAATCGCACCTTCACACCTTTTCCACCTCTTCGTGGGGGCGGGAAGGCACCCCTATGACTTTTCACAAAATTAATGTCAGGTCGTACCTCTACCCCTCTTTCAACGCCGCGTGGGGGGTGGGAAGGCACCCCTGTGACTTGTCACAAAAATATTATAAAATTGCACCTCTACACCTTTTCCAGCTCTTCGTGGGGGTGGCAAGGCACCCCTGTGACTTTTTACAAAATCGATGTAAGTTCGTACACGTACCCCTTTTCCAACGCCGCGTGGCGGCCGGGATGGCATTCTTGTGACTAGTCACAAAAAGATTATGAAATCGCAACCCTACACCTTTTACAGCGCTTCGTAGGTGTCGGGAAGGTACCCCTGTGACTTTTCACAAAATTGATGTAAGATCGTACCCCTACCCCTTTTCCAACGTTCCATGGGGGGCGGGAAGGCACCCCTGCGACTAGTCACAAAAATAATATCAGATCGTTCCCCTAACTCTTCTTCTGCTCTTCGTGAGGGCGGGAAGGCACCTCTGTGACTTTATACAAAATTAATGTAATGTCGTACCTATACCCCTTTTCCAACGCTGCGTGGGGGGCGGGAAGAAAACCCTGTGACTGATCGCAAAAATATTATGAAATCGCACCTTTGCACCTTTTCCAGCGCTTCGTGGGTGTCGGGAAGGTAACCCTGTGACTTTTTATACAATTAATGCAAGGTCGTAACCCTACCCCTTTTCCAACGTCGCATGGGGCTCGGGAAGGCACCCCTGTGACTGGTCGCAAAATATTATGAAATCACACCCCTACACCATTTCCAGCGCTTCGTGGGTGTCGGGAAGGTACCCCTGTCACTTTTTATAAAATTAATGTAAGGTCGTACCCCTACCCCTTGTCCAACGCCGCATGGGGGGCGGGAAGGCACCTCTGTGACTGGACACAAAAATATTAAAAAATCGCACTCCTACAGCTTTTCCAGCTCTTTGTACGGGGCGGGAAGGCACCCCTGTGACTGGTCACAAAAATATTACCAAATCGCACCTCTACACCTTTTCCAGCTCTTCGTGAAAGCGGGAATGCACCCCTGTGACCTTTTACAAAATTAATTTGAGGTCGTACCCCCACCCCTTTTCCAACGCCGCGTGGGGGGTGGGAAGGCACCCCTGTTGCTGGTCAAAAAAATATTATAAAATCGCACCTCTACACCTTTTCCAGCTCTTCGTGGGGGTGGCAAGGCACACCTGTGACTTTTTACAAAATTAATGTAAGGTCGTACCTCTAACCCTTTTCCAACGCCGCGTGGGGGGTGGGAAGGCACCCCTGTGACTGGTCACAAAAATATTACCAAATCGCACCTCTACACCTTTTCCAGCTCTTCGTAGGGGTGGCAAGGCACACCTGTGAATTTTTACAAAATTAATGTAAGGTCGTACCTCTAACCCTTTTCCAACGCCGCGTGGGGGTGGGAAGGCACCCCTGTGTATGGTCACAAAAATATTACCAAATCGCACCTCTACACATTTTCCAGCTCTTCGTGGGGGTAGCAAGGCACACCTGTGACTTTTTACAAAATTAATGTAAGGTCGTACCTCTACGCCTTTTTCAACGCCGCGTGGGGGGTGGGAAGGCACCCCTGTGACTGGTCACAAAAATATTATAAAATTGCACCTCTACACCTTTTCCAGCTCTTCGTGGGGGTGGCAAGGCACCCCTGTGACTTTTTACAAAATCGATGTAAGTTCGTACACGTACCCCTTTTCCAACGCCGCGTGGCGGCCGGGAT
>JAABKJ010013451.1:0-10307 GCA_011634705.1 Andricus grossulariae
ACCTATAAATGGTCAAACTATGCATTTGTTTATAAAATTTGTTTATAACATAAACAAATAATATCGATTGACAATTCCTTGTCACTGAAGATCACCACTTATGTAATTTGAAGACGATTAGAAAGAAAAACTATTACTTTCTGTCTATAAATGTCAAAACTATGCATTTGTTTATAAAATTTCTTTATAAAATAAATAAATGATATCGAATGACCAATCTCAATCATTAAGTATTACCACTTATATAGTTCAAAGGTACCAACAAAGAGAAGCGATTATTTTTTGCCAATAAACGCCTAAAATAAGCATTTGTTTACATAATTTGTTTATAAAATAAACAAATTATACCATACAACGAATTTTCATTATCAAACGTGATTTTGTTGATAAAATCAAGCAATTTCAACTTACAAATGCACTTTGCAAACAAAATTTCCAATATGTTGACATTTTGGTGATATAATTTATTTATAACAATTAGATTCTATCTCCTGTAAATTATTTATATTCTTTGGATACTTCGTCATTCATTTTCGTCGAGAATAAGATAATTTAAGTTATTTATTTGAAGATAAAAAATAATAATTAAAAAATGTCTAATTTTCGCTCGTTGTTTATTTATATAAAAAATATAAAACGCCAAAAATTACAAAATCGAATCCATAGACGCTCTTGTGCAACTATCGCTGACCACTTCTCAAAAAAAATTTAAAATCGGTTGAGAATTATAGGCTGTGGGTGATTTTGAATAGTAAATTCCCGATTCAGCCCACTGTGCGGCGCCCGGGGGCTGGTCTCGCGCATCGCCCTCGATTCCGTACACTGAGTGCGTGCATTTAGCCTGCATTTTTCTAAATATCATAAATATTGTTACTTGAATCGAAAACCCCTGATGAACTAAAGTCATAAATTGGAACTGAAATTTGTTTTCAATCTGACTTTGATGACGGTTCTCAAAGCACTAGCGGCTTTGAAAATTACATTCTCATCACGATTATCGCGCTTCACGCTTGACAATTAGGTGATACAGACGCTTATGTTTGAAAAATAAAACGATATAGACAAATGGGAATGTAATTTAAGAAGCAGATATGTTTTTTGATATAATTGTAATAACAAAATACATAATATGATTTTGTTAGAGCTTATTTTTTAAAAGATTTTTTGAAAGTTTACTAAAAAGAGATATTAAGCCATGGACTTTGATTCCTTTCGTTAAAATTTCTGTTCTAAGTCAACTTTACAAAAATTTGTAGTCAGTTTGAAAAAGATATTGAAAAGCATTTCATAGTGTGTTAAAAATATCTCAATATAGGTAATCTATTTGAATATTAATTATCTAGAACTTTCTCAATTTGTGGCCAGTCGAAAAATGTCATTTGGGTCATTTGTGAATCTTGCTGAAATCTACCAAAAATCATGATCAAAACTTCCGGATATCTTAAAAAAAATGTCATAATTTTGAAAATGCTCTAACTTTTTGAATTTCGGTGTAATCGAACATTTTTATTCCGATAGTTTTAAAATATACTTTATATCTAGTAAAAATTTCGATCGGAATTTGTTTTCGAGAAGCTTTGACACACATTTCCGAAACTCTTTAAAATAATTGCTTAATGTTTTGAAAATGCTCTAAATTTTTAAATTTTGCTTGGATTAATCTGGTTAACGAATTTGAAATTAAGTTTTAGACATAGAAACATGCAGACAACGATAAAATGGTATCATTTTTGGAGTATGTGAGTGTCGGAACGTAAAGATCCACTTAAAACTAGAGATCGAAAATATCGACGATTCCACTGCACTCTCATAAATGAGAATTAACAATCACTTAGGACCAGAAATTATGTTTATTTTTGTCTTCAAAACTTAAAATGCATTTGCACATCCTGCATACAATTTTTGCAAACTGCAGATACCAGTGGTGGGAGAACGCGGATATTTCTGCATGCAAAAAACGTCAGATTAAAAAGAATTGCTTCGCATTTACGAGATGTTCTCTGGAAATCTGCTTTGCGACGACCTTAGATTGGGACGGAAGCGTAATACTTATTAATGCAAGAGTTCGCATATAAAGTCTAAATCTTGCATACGTCTGAATGCGAAGTGAGAGATTTTGCGTTCAATCCGTGTTAATGCGAGAGTTCTAATATGTTTTAATGATATAGAATGCGATTGAATGCAACACAGAATTTGAAATAATAAACTTTCACCAGCTCCTTACCATAACGCTAGTTAAAATGGGACTAAATGCATAATGCATGTAAGGGCCATCCGAACACCTATTTTCTCATATTGTATTTTGTAAAGAATGAACTCCTTTCCATAAGGCTCTTTATTCAAAAGAGCAACCAAAACGCACTAAATAATAAAACTAGAATATGTGTTATCTTTCAGATCTCGGATTGCGGGATGGTGCTAGAAGAACAGCCGGGTAAAGTGAGTGAAGCCTTTCGACTCTTTCTACAGGGTGAAGGATATGGTAAGTGAGCGCCGTCGCAATGAGATAGAATTAGAAACCAATTACGGATTGAAATTATTCTTCGATTTTCACTGACAATGATCGGCATATGTGCTAATACGCATAAGGCATACAACATCTCTAAGTTGAAGGACGTGTGCTCATTGAGATATTTGCAATCTACAGTCATATGTTAGGAAATATACAAATTCTGTATAATTGGCGAGTTTTGCAAACCTTTAGTGAACACGCAACCTTTTATGCGATATTTTTAGGTGCAAATGCCAAAAATTTAGACGAAAAGAATGAAAAGATACACAGTTCGGTCTTTGTGAAAGCTGCTATCGTTCGGTATCGCATTAACATTGTATTAGCCTACGATCGTAGATACGTATGTAATTGACACATGAGTATCGCAAAATTGAGCGATGTTACATTTGCCTGCGTTCTTGCAGAATCAATTGTTTATATAAAAGTGTTTCGCTATATTACCTAGTCAAGTGAGTACATATATGCAGCGCAGTCTAAAAACTTTCAGTCGACAATTAACTGCAAATCTACAATTAACTGCAAAATTAATCAAATGTAAAGATCGATTCATATTCGAATTTCTCATAAATTGATTGTAACGGTATCTCTCGAAGGATCTAAAAGAGTTGAAATACTAATGTGTTTTACGTGGCAAAAAAAAAGATCATCACCCTAAGATTTTAATAGTTTTCTACATTATAATTCATTTTTTACAATCAGATAGTTAGTATGAAAATTTTATTTTTATTTTTCAATGTTCGTAATCTTTGGTTCGGTAGCGATTCTACAAAATAATATCTGCATCTGAAAACTCTACACGGCTAATGGGGACTTTACCCGATCATATTTATTTAAGAAATTAAATATTTTAAATGTATACTCAGCATGGTATGATCATACCCGTGGAAAAATATTTCTTCTTGCTCTGTGTCATAAGATAGACTTCATGGACATTAAACTTTGTCTTATTTTTATGCTTGAATAGTGGCAATAAAGAACTAGATAACCAACATTTTTTCGAAAATGGGTTTATTGCATATCAAATACACATTGTCATAAAAGGATTTGTTCGAAATCTCATTTTTAGATACCACAATTCAAAGAAAATTTATAATATTTTAACCTATTAAGAATTTTTTCAACCTTTTAGGATTGATTTTTTTTTAATATTATCATGTGATGAAAAAAGTATATATATTTTTTTTTTTCGGATTTTTCGAAAAAAAATTCTGTCATACTGTGATATTTTGTCCTTCAATTTGAAATTTCTAGTAACAGGATAATTATTTTTGATCATTTTTTATTCTCATTTAGCATCCCCAAATTTTAGGATCTAGTTTTTCTTTTTGCAAAAAATTGAAAATTCTATTTTGAATCGCTGTCCAAAGTCGATCTAGAAAACCCATTAAATTGTCATCTTAAAATTCGCTTTCGATTATCTTGTCATTCGCTACCCTTTTAACATTAAGTTTTGTTTACCGTACTTAGATTCTTGAATATCTCGAAAGAATGTTTTCATTTTTTATTTTAACTGAAAATTGAATTTTTTATCTTAATCCGCAGTCGAGCCCGCTTGAATTTCAGGTTAGTACCACTTTCAGATTGTGAACTTCCAAATCCATTTACTCGAACCTATATTACTTTTTCCAATCAAACTTGTTTGGCCTCAACTCTTCAACACTTCAGCTTGGGAGTGTACCATTATTTCATCTCTGAATAGTGATTTCGATTTTACTGAACTCTTTTACGCTCCCATGAAAAATTCCCATTTTGTTGCTTATCTGGTTTTATACTGGCTTTCTTCAGTTAGAGCTCTCAGTGGCAAGACGAACGGAACTTGTGTCGCGACATGAACCTTTCTGTTATTTCTTGGCTGAAGTATATGCTTGCTTAAGTTTTAGGGATTTATGCCTTTATTTTTAAAATAGCGATTCAAGATTCAAAAAATTAGAATCTCTGGACCTTAACGACTATAGCTATCTAAAATTTTATTTAAAAATATTAAAATTGTAATTTTAATTGTCACCAAACAAGTGTAATAGCAACATTAAATGGAATAGGATGGATTTATTTGATATGCATATTGTGTAATCAATTTACAAAATTGTTAAACCATAAATAGGGTATACCTTTTATGACGGTCAGGATGGCTCTTACCACAAAGAAAGGTAGGCATTGATAACATTTTTCCTGGTTTGAACATACAATAAAGTTTGACTCCATCTCATAACACAGACTTTCCAAAATGTCTTCAACAAATCTTGAAAATGCCTTCATTGCCCGTTCTCAAAATGAAACCCAAGACGAAATACTTTTACATGGTTACAATGTCAAACTCTACAAGTAGTAGTATATTGTGTAACAAGTGCGCGAAGTTGATTATTTCAAGAGTACTACCGACTTTACACGAGTGGAATGGCTTATAGCACGTGTCACATGCGATATTTTTTGCAAAAATGTACGAAAAATTAGGATTTTCCGTGTCTGAAAAGTGTGCGCAAAGTGCCAGATTCTTTTACTATGAGATAAGCGTGCAGGAAGATGGTATTCTAGCACAGTTTTCCAGTGCCAGAATATTTCTGCACGCAAAACTGTGCGAGAATACCATCTACCTGCCCGCTTATCTTACACTCGAGGAATCTGGCACTTTGCGCACACCATGTAGACACATATCATCATTTGCATGCATGTATTGCAAAACTGAACTGGAATCAAGGCTGGTGGAAATCTTAGTTTCAAGGAAGAATCAAGCCGAAGAAGCAGTCCGAGAAATACAACAGGACAAATTTCGCATGTATCGATTAGTTGAAACTACTATTCACATCATAGCGACTGCTTTCAACCAACCGAGTAACACTCTGACTTAATTGATTTTTCTCGATCCGAATTTTTATTTTGGTTTAATAAAGGACTTGTCTTTCCTTCTTGACTTCGGAGATAAGAAAAAAAAGGAAGTAAATGTTTGCTCGCTGTGTGAGCACTGAAGAGAGTTTTTAGATTGCGCGTGTATATATAGTGTACGCGATATTCAAGTATCGATTCCATGAAATTTCCGGTAGTATTTACCAGTACTCGCAAATATGACTCCTGCCAACCGGTCAGTGGCGATACTTCATGTTAAAAGAAGTTGGTTATTCTGTTTGGCTTCTTAGTCGCAGAAACGCATGCGCACTTATCACTGTACACTACGCTTCTATCACGACTTAATTAACCCAGCGAGAATTTTGTAAAGATCCTTAAAATCTTTCTTTGTCTTTCATGCACCAAGATTATTATGGTTTTCTGGATCTTAGTCAAAGTGTTCCTTCATATAGGTTCCCATTTTTTAAATTTGTATTGTATATTTGACTGAACATAAGATAGGAAAACAGTATATATAGCAAGGAAACTCAGAGTAATATAAAGATTGAAGTATATGTGTACGTCCATATTAAGAGGGCACTTTTAGCCATTTCTAGCTTAGGGAGATATTCGCCTATTTCTGTGAAAGGGTCTGATATGACTAGAAGTTCGTCCAGATTCCATGGATTCAATAATATTAAACTGATTCTAATGATAAATATACCAATGTATAAAGCTTAATGATGTGTGCACTCGACTTCATGGGCTATTCCTCTAGTTTTATTGTGAAGAGGGAAAAATGAATATTTTCTCTAGTTGCTTATTTCCAACTTCTTCTGTAGCTCAATGCAATGAGCTGTCAGCAGCGGAGTGAGTGGATGAAACTTTACTCGAACGTGATTGAAAATTCAAACAAATATTTATAACAGTGAAAGAAAAATTCTGAATGCTTCTCGTTTTAATTTTGCTGGATTCGCATGGAGCATATAAGTAACAACGGAAAATGACACTTCATTGTCAAAAAACTGACAGAAGCGAAAAAATGCAGGCTTATGTTGTCAGATTCTGTTGTGACAGTAGAAATAAATCAAATTCTCTAAAATTGAGTCAAAAATATGCATGAATGATGCCCCTTTTACCCTCAAACCAAGCAAATTAGAGAGATTTGCCCAATATTAAGTGCCATTATCTCATCAAGCTCTATTTATATTCAATAGGTTGAAAATTATAATTCAAGTTAGGGCCAAAAAGATCTATAATTTAATAATTCAATCATTAATTTTCAGGATAGTCACAAAATTATTATAAACTCTTAGAGTACACATTTTATTATTTTCTTAAGCAGATGACACTTTTATATCATTATCAATAATTTTAATAAGTATTCAACAATAGTTCAGAGCGGAATTCTCTTATCACTAACAAGCATTTCCTCTTCCGTGTCCACGTTTATTCCAAAAGAACAATTAATATTGATTTGGCTGACAATTATACGATGGAGTTGTATTTCCCAATCATACAGAATTGAAAATAAACAAAAAAACAAAACTTTAAAATTGCAACGGGCCTTTTTATTCAAAATTTAAACTCCTGTCAAGTAGCGAGCAGGTGCCAGCACCATGCGAGTGTAAAATTACCGACAGATGCATTTTGCCAGCCGCAGGCAGACAGACAGACAGACGTACAGGCATGCAGATAGAGAAACAGACGGACTTCTGACTTCTGACTTGAGGGGTCTCAAAACGTTAAGAAATTGTGAAAACTGGGTAGATCCAAATTTACAGCAATTTAATACCTTCTAACATAATTTATGAGAATGTAAGAAAATCATATAATTTATAGTTCTCCAAGAACTTTTTAGCATTACATTTTTTGTTTGAATAATATAAAACTAAGAAAATTAATTTTTAGACCTTAAACGGCCTGGCGCCAATAATAATTTGGACATTATTTTTTCACTCAAAAGAACAAAATTGGGGTAGAGCGTTTCAAAAATTGAAAAATACAAATTTTTAATAAGCACTCTATTACTCATATTAAAAAACCCGGAAGTGTGATTATAGCACTTGACAAACGTTTCAACTGTTTTCAAGTTAAAGTGTTTCTTTTTCGTCTACAAATGTCGAGAATTTATTAGGGTATGCGGCTATTTACGTGACATAATGCCGACAGTAAGAATCCTTTTTATACGGACGTCCACATACTTTAATTGATTGAAATTTATCACAGTAACCCGTGCAGAAATTTCGGCGTGGCGTTATTCGGGTCCACATTTAGCAAAATGTAGCCCCAGTCGGGCAATCCTGCTAGCGCCAGGTTCGAAATGAGACGTCCAACCCGATCAGGGCCATACTGAGGTAAGGTTTGATCTTGATTATGATTAATTTACTTACTTTCGCTTTCATTTCACAAATAAGGAATAGTAACAATGGATCTAACCCGTAGCGTACTTTTTGCTTTGGAATTATGCTTTAAAATTAAATATTGCAAATGAAAATTATAATTATTCTTGAAAACGTCACACGATCCATTTCATCAATTACAAATTATGGAAGTCACGAAAACAAAACAAAATGTTGGAAGGTTGGAGTAAATAGCTATTTAATATCTTCCGTGAACATTCTTGAATCACGCTCGATGTAATCGCACTTGCTAATTATTCGTAATTATACGGAATAAGATGAAAATATCGGACATCAAATGGTCGGAGCCTCTGATTAGATGGATCTGCAATTTACAATTGGTATTATCCCGATGTGGTTCTGACCGAACCATAGAAGTAGCCATGATAAAGCCATAATATGACAAACCCGATCGGGGCCACAGCGGATATCTGGTTTAAATTGGGCGATTTCTGCACGGGCAATTCCATAATCTACTTTATCCATAATTTCGGAGCTTCGTCGTGAGTAAGAATGCACAACAAATGCTTGCTCAAATTTTTCTGGCATTCATGTAGCTTTATTAGAGAGTTGGCACTATGACTAAAAATTGCATTGTTATGTTAATGTTTACTGTCTGGAATGTGTTACACTTTCCTTAAATGTTATTTCTTCAACAGACTAATTTTCGGAAATATGGTCAATAATGTATGTTTTGTACTTTTCCTTGATAACCTATATTTATTGAAGAAAATTTCACGTCAATCAAACACTCTGGCTAAGGTGCCCATTTTTGTATGGTCATTTATAACACGTTTTAACAAACATCTACATCGAACATTCTTAACTTGGAATAAATGATTTGAGCACATGTATGTTATCTGAAGTTTACGACGCGCGAGTTGCCGTTCGGCACTGATTGTTCCTGTTATTATTATTATTATTATTATTATTATTATTATTGTTATCATTATACGTATAGGAATTATCTTGTACGAATAGCTTTGACGGCTGACATTTCAGTGGGGCTGGGTTTTAGAGTTTTAAGGTCCTATCCAGATTGAACGCAGTTATGAATTTTAATGTTCGTTAAATTCTGGAACGTAGGAAAGCATTGAAAAATCGTTTTAACACTGTCAAAGATTTGAAGAAGGAAGGGTCAAATAATACCTTATCACCCAGAGATCCAACCCCAACTTAAGCGAGAACTTGTACTTTTTGGTTCAACAGCTATATTTCCTCCACTTTATAAATAAACAAAAATTTGAGAATAAAGACTTCTCTCAACTTTATAGTTGACCCTTAGTTGATTTTTAGGTATAGTCATATTAAATCAAAAATTAAATACAATAAGTTCTTTTTATTTGAATAAAGATAGCCATTAATTTTGACGGGCATGCGCCTTTCTTTCACAGGCGTCTCGGATCAATCGAGTGGTACGTATTAAACATGAACGATCACTATTAGTGAATCCTTAGTTGGCAATTACTTTCAGCTTCTTGATCAGTTGTTGCTCTTTAAACATCTTGCTAGGGTAAGAGCACCAGTGGTTAGCAGTGGCGCCTGTCGTGTACGTGCCCTCTAATTTTTCTTAAACAATAGGAAAATGAAAATATTCATCATATTTTGCTGACATGAGAGTAATTCGAACAAAGTGCGTTAAATATTTGCATTTTCCTATTGTTTATTTATTATATTTATTATTATTTATTTTATATTCATATGATATTGTTAATTTATATATTCGATTGTTCATTGTTTATTTAATTCTATTATTTGTTCGCAAATTAAAAGGGGGTGCTAATGACGGCACCAGTGTCAGTCACTAGTTCTCCTATTACCTTGACGCTAGTCTCATCGACAAGTGCACCTTATTATTACGTATTTTAAATCGATCGAATCATGTATAATAGAAAGTACTACCAACCCGTGTACGGAGGCACTAGCCACAGACATATTTCATTTTACTTTAACACATCTCGAGCAAAAGACATTTTAGAGTTTAGCTCGATGTATATAAGTGCCTGGGTTGTTTTATTATCAAGATAAATTCATTTGTCCTGAAACCTCAATTTGGTCAGAGTAAATAGTAATGATCTGAAATTCACAAGTAAAATTTTAATTAGGTAAAGAGTTATGTGGTCGTCTTTATGTATGGCCGTTAACCGAGGTTGAGAAATTCAGCATTTCATTAATGCATTGTGTACATCCAAAAGAAAACTGGTCATTTTTTATAAATATAATGTACATGACTTCGATCTCCTCAGGTATATTCTCCATGCTTTGCATGAAGACTTTTTTCATGCATTCTTTTTAGTATTTTCCACGAAGGAATAGTAAGGAGTGGTATCCCTGTAAGTGGGGAGTGGGACGAACAACGTCCAAGAATTCTTTAATGTTTGCCACGGCTGAAAACTTGGTCTCTGTATAGCGCACATGCACACTGGCGGTTGTCATGTCAACAATGTCAACACGCGTTGAAAGTTTTGATCTTGTGTTTTGCCAACCTAACCTAACAACGAATATTTTTATATTAGTAGTACAAAATAAAAACACAAACGAACATAACCTACGTATGCATCGAGATGTCAAAA
>JAABKJ010013452.1:0-10307 GCA_011634705.1 Andricus grossulariae
TTTACAGTGAATTTTGAAGAAAATTCCACCCGTACGTTGCACTTTGATTATAAATAAGAATTTAATCGATGAATTTTTTATTATTACTTTAGGTTTAAATATTTGACCAGATTTGGGTGCATCAAAGAACTTTCAACTTTCACGCACTGCGTTTTACGATACATGTATATTAATTCTACAAGATATGGTATATAAAATTTACTACACGTATATGCATATCGCTTCCATTGCATTTATAGTAAAATCGCTATAGAAATTTTTAACAGTGCGAGGCTAGTTGTCCAGGTTTTTAGGTCGAATGGTTACGAGCATATTATCAAGGCTTCGTTCCGAATGTTTATGGTACAAACACGAAATAGCATAAAAAATGCTAGTAATTTCTTATCACTGCTACAAGAAAAACAAAATATGAACCGTCTCACTGCATTTGGTCTGCACATGATTCTCTGATTAAAAAAAAAAATTTATTCCATTCAAATAAAGTACTGGCCAAAATTTAACAAATGACTAATCAAATGTCATCATTTGAAGACACGAAAATTATTTCTTTGAATCATAAAAAAGTGCTCATCTTCAATGTATTTTAAATCTGAATTAGTAAATTTCTAGTCATTTATGAAGAAGATAGAAAAAATGAAAAACAAAAGGAAGGCAAAATTTGGAATATGTAAATAGGCTGCGTCACCTCCACCAAAGTGACGTATTTAACTACAACATGGTTTGCGTCAACGTGGAAAAATAAGAATTATTTACACACTTAATCTATTTAACGTTTATTCATTCCCGTTGGCAAGAATCCATTTCCTACATTTGTACAAACAAAAGAAAACACGAAATTCGATAAAATACAATCAACAACAAAAGTTCACTATTGATTTCAAATCACTTTAGAATTATTCAATATTTTCACAAATTGACGTTAGTGAAATAAATTTCTGAATTTAATAGCATTCCGTTAGTGAACTGTTCAACTATTCCTATGTTATTATTTAACACAGAATTCATTTTTAATCTTTAACGAATATTTTTAATTTTTAAAGGCACAATGAGTTGTCTTTGCAAATTTTACACTAAATACCGTGCAATTTTTGTAAGTCATGAAATATTGAAGATTTTCTCATTTTATTTTATCCAGTTTAATTGCTTTTCAGTAGAAAAAAGGTAGAAGCGTAAAGAATTACACCAATTTTTTCAATGTACTTATAACTTGGTAAGAACAAAATGGAAAAAGATTTTTTTTTATAATAAAGCAAATTCAGAACAAAATGGGCCAGCATTGTGAACTTCTTTTCTCCTTCAAGGTTTGTCGTTTAAGCATGTATACGGCAAAATTATTTAGGTTATTAAACGTCAACATTATTATTTTCAGGTTTGAATGGAATATGATGATACTGGGACCTATCGTGAATTTATTGGGACTATACTCATATCCAGGAAGTTTTTCTCGAAAAACGATTTTTCGAAGTGCTTACTTCAAAAATGCCCCAGTGCCTCATTTTTCAACTTAAAGGTGGTCAAATACGATTCGAAAAATTGGAAATCATACAAACCTTATATTTTCATGGAATATTAATAAAAATGAGTAAACGAGTAAGCAATAATCATGACCTAAATTTCAGACAAAGAACATTATTCAATGTTTTAAGTTCTCAAATAGTGTGTTATTATATATTCCCAGTTAGTTGCGTCAAGTGGCGTGAGTTACAGTAACATCTTATAAACATAATGATAATATAATTCAAATAATAAGCAGAATATCTTTATAGCATGAATCGTAAAAAATACAAATTTAATGACCGAATTCATAGCCCGATGTTCTGTCAGAAGGGCAGTTGTAATACACGTTTAAGGAAATATTGAAACTATTTGTGCATTTACATACAAAGTTGACCAATCATAAATGAAACTATAGAATAAAATTTGGTGTTAGTACGTGTGAATATCATACACATGAAAAAAAACTTGACTTTTATTTTAAATGTAACCCATATACCTGAAAAAAAATGTTAAACCTAAATTCAAGAAACGTCCGAAAGAAGCCTTCTGTAGCAATGTTCCATCAGGATTGACATACTTCGTTTGATTTGCATGGAGCATAAAGAATCAATGCGGACTCTGAAAGTTAATCATTATCAGTGTTTATTATTATTTTAGACAATTATAGGGAAAACTGGAGTAGTTTTTAAAATTTATCTCACGACATTAATTTCCTAATTCTTGAATAATAACTATCTCTATATGCTGTTATCACACATACGCACAAAAAAAGTTATGGGCTAAATGATTTTCTATTTTAACCAAAAGTTTCATCTTATCTCTTTCTTATACATGGAGGTGATGTCTAATTAAAAATGGTTAATTATATTCTTTGAAACTATCCTGAATAAATAAAAATATTTTTCTGTATAACTCACGGGTATAACAGTTAGCAGGGCATTTGATATTGCAATGTTTAGCAGTACAATAACTAGAATCTCCTTCGGCCTGAAACATGTAATTTTTGTAATTGATACACATTTTTGATGTAAGAATAAAGTTTTTAATGTAAGAAATAGAAAAAAAAATTTTCGTTTTACTCACCTTGCATTTGTCTGTACAATCTTTCAACATCTTTCGCCGTGATCGTAGTCAAGAAGGATGAAGTACCATGAAAGAAATAGGATAAATATAAAAAGAAATAAATAAATAGGAAAAGATGTAATTTTAGATGGATAAAACCAGAACCGTTAGTAAAAAAGGCTGGTTAACGAATTCGTCCTTTCTTTTTATGCCTGAAAAACGTGTGTAAAAATGCTAGTTGATCTGATCAGTCTTTCGAAAGTTATCGTACTTCCAGGATACGAAAAGACATACAGACAGAAAGACAGACACCTTCGTGAAAATTGTTTTTTTTTTTACTCAGGGGGTTTCAAAACGTGGAAATTTGATGAAACCCGAAAAAGTAACATTTTTCATATATACATATATATTACTTTTGATTAAATTAAAAAGAGGTTACATTGCAACAAATCATATAAATGTAAACAAAGAATGTAAAAAATCATGTTTGGCCCCGCCTTTTTTGGTAAAAAATTTAGTATTCATGATTGAGCTGAAAGTTAGTTAACAGTCTCATTAGTTTATTAAATTGTTAATTCTAATTATGAAAAATGAAATTATGAAAACTCACATTAATCGGTGTGACGATCTCAAAGAAATTCGACATTAAAGTTGTGATTGCTTTATGTAAAAATTAAACACATCAAAATTATTTTCCGGTTTCAAGTTTTTTACATATGGAAGATATTTTTAAGTATGAAAACTTCTATTTAGTCTTGTCTAAAAGTGAATCAAAATTATTTGTATATTACACAAGGATCACTTACTCGGCACAAACACGAAAAATACCTTTCCCCTCATTTTAAATTATTGAGAAATTTCAGCACGATGATTTCAAATATGAGGGCGCACTGAAATTGTCATGTTCCTGATATGAGCGTGAAGTAGCAGTTAAAATATCAAAATATTTGTTTATCTGTATCAAGCGGAAATAAAGTAAGTTGTCTGTAGATATCGCAGCAAATTACGTCCTAATTTGATTTTCAATAGTAGCAAATTTACCTTCGTCAAATTAAGGAAATGATTTGCTTAATAAAAAAAAAGAACATATATTTATTTTACTCAAATAAAATACTGGCTAAAATTCAACAAACGATTGATTAAATCTCATTATTTTATTCCAAGAAAATTATTGTTTTCAATCATAAAAAAGTGCTTATCTGTATTTATTTTCTTAATCGAACTAAGAACATTTCTAGTCATTCAATACACGAATAGAAAAAATAAGAAACAAAAATAGGGACATATTTTGAAACTTGTAAATAAGCTGCGTCACCCTCACCTCGGTAAGGTAGTTACAAGCTGGTTTGTTTCAAAATGAAAAAATAAGAATTATTTATACACTCGAACTGTTTAACATTACTTCATTTCCATTAGAAAGAATCCATTTAATCTATTTGTTCTATTTAATCTATTTCGGGAATGTTCCCCAAAATCATGGTAACGCAAATTACACCAGTTTCGGATTTTTTCTAATTTTCAGAAAATATTCCACATTACTGCCTTCGGACATTTAAAAATATTTGTTGAAAAAAATTTGCTCTGGTCAAAAGTGCCCTGTTTCTAAAGAACCAATAACAAAGTGTCGAAGCCAAAGCCTCTTCGTCCGTGATCACCCAACGCATAGTTAAAAATTCTCAGAGCTTACGATTTCTTACAAAATTGTAAAATTAAATTGAATTTGTGTTAAAAAGTTGTTTATCTGAAAACTTTTTTGCCTAACTTTCTTTCTCTTTTCTAATAAAGTCCGATAAATTGTATTCTAGTAGAAAAAAGATAAAAACGTAAAGAATTACAAATTTTTTTAAAATGTTGGAATATTTTGATAATAAACATTTTTTTCATGCGAGTATTTTAAAGTTAAGGTTGATACTTATAATTTGGTAAGAACAAAATGAAATATGATTTTTTTGTTGATAATAAAGCAAATTGAAAATAAATTAGGCTAGCATTGTGGACGTCTTTTATCCTTGAAGGTTAGTCTTTTGAGCATCCATATGGCTTAAATACGATTCGAAAAATTATGAATCATAAAAATCTTATACTTGCGAAAAATATACATGAAAATGCTTCAATGAGTCAGCAATAATTATAACCTAAAATGTAGGTAAGGAACATTATTCAAAGGTTTAAGTTATCAAATAGTGTTTTATTATATTTTACCAATTAGTTGCGTAAGTGGCGTAAGTTACAATAACATCTTATGCATAATGATAGCATAATTCAAATAATAAAGAGAATATACATATCATGAACAGTAAAAGATACAAATTTGATGACGGAATTCCTAACCTGATGTTCTGCCAGAAGGGCAGAAAGTAATGCACGTTCAAAGAAATATTGAAACTGTCTATTTGTGCAAAATTAGCATACAAAGTTGACCCAACATAAATAAAACTATAAAATAAGATTTGGCGTCAGTGCGTGTGGATATTATACGCTCGAATGAACTTGACTTTTTATTTAAATATAACCCATAAACCTGAAGACAAAATATTTGAAAAACTTAAATTCGAGAAACGTTGGAAAGAAGTCTTGTGCAGCAGTGATCAATCAGCGTGATGAACATTTATCACTTAGAGGGCATGCAGCATAGACATGAATTGGGGTCGCTGCAAGTTGAGAATTATTAATATTTATTTTTATTTCAGACAATAGGGCTAAATTCTTTTTTGTTTCAACCAAAAGTTTTATCTTATTCCTTTCTTATACATAAAGGTTATTTTTAATTACAAATGGTTAATTATATCATTTGAAAATATTCGGAATAAATGAACATATTTTTCTGTACAACTTACGGGCATTACACATATCTGAGCATGCAATAGGGCAACGCTTAACAGTGCAATAAGTAGGATTTCCCTGTCCCTAAAACAGATCATTTTATCTATTGATTCACATTTTTGCTGTAAGAATAGAGTTTTCAATGTAAGAAATAGAAAATTTTGATTTGCTCACCTTACATTGTTTTTTGCAGTTATTCGTCCACTTTTCATCGTGATCGTAGTCAAGAAGAATAGGCGAGTATCATGTAAGAAATAAGATATATGTTAACATTAATACTGTAGTTGTCAATTATATCATAATTTTACTACATATATAAATTATGCTAATTTACAAGAGGAGGGTCAGACCTGTTTTTTTATTCGTATTTTTTTTTTCATGAAAGAAGACTTATTTTTTCAAGCTGTGAGATGCGCTTTTTATTCAGCTTCGAGAAAAATGTTTTCAAAATTATAAAGCACATCATATAAACGATACGAAAAAATCTTACAAAGTCCGTTGAAAAATATTTTACAACGATCGTTAAAAAATATTTTTCCTTACAATCCATATGAATTACTTGACATGTTAAGGCCATTGAAAAAATATTAATCGGAACAAAGAAAATATGTCTCGCCATCCATTTGTTAGTAAAAAATTTAGTATTTATAATTGAGCTAAAATTTATTTGATAGTCTCATTAGTTTCTTGAATTGTTAAGACTGATTATGAAGAATGAAATTATATGAACTCACATCCATCTTAATAATTTTTGGAGCGACCATCCCAAAGAAAATCGACATAAGAGTGGTCATTGCTGTACAAATAAAATGTATCAAAATTATTTTCAGGTTTTAAGTTTTTCACGTATGTTAGATATTTTTAAGTAAGAAAATTTTCATTTGAATTTCACAAGGATCACTTACCCAGAAAAAACGCTTGAAAAACTTTTCCCCTCATTTTTAAATATTGAAAAAATTGGGCACAATGATTTCGAGTCTAATTATTTAGACAATATGGAGGCGCATGAAAATTGTCGTGCATATATACCCTGAAAAATAGACACGTATAGTGCATATTGTCAACATGTCATTGCAAATGTTAAGATGCGTGAACAACGTAAGATAAAAAATGCAAATATTTTTTAAACTTTATTACGCTGAAAAAAATAAATGGTCTATGGTTATCGCAGCAGTATACTTCTTTGACAAATCTGCTATTATTTATTACATTTTTAATAATTTACTGAAATTTCTAATAAGAATGCAAAAGATTTTCAGTCACAATTGTTCAATTTGGGAAGATTACATATGAAAATATTTCTAGACACTTTTTGTGTTGTTTTTCATCGATGTAACCTTCGACGTGACCTTTTTTTTTAGTTTTTCAGGGCTGGGTGGATGAGACATTCAACCCTTAGAAAAAAAGCTTTGCAGAATATTGATGAAAGAATAGTTTTTGAATAAATAAATTTGTTTTAGTCATAAAAGAGTATGAATAAACTGATAATACAATTTTTGTTTTTGAAAAATGTTGAGCCCCTACTAAATTACTTTTGATTAAATAAAGAAATGTTTGTATTAACGACCGTTCTCACAGCTATTACAATTTCGGAATTTGATATCTTAGTTAAATTTTTGTATAATTGTAATTTTTCTTTTATGCATTCTGAAACTAAATCTAAAAGAATGTTGTCAAGTATGGAGACAACATCTAGTGAGGCCAATGAGTGTGTATTTGGTGCATTTTAGTTTTTAATTTTATCTTTAAAACTCCAACTATCTTTAATAAAGGAATTATTTGTACGAGACACTGGTTTTAAAATGTTTGATGGATATTTTTCTAAATTTTATGTTGAAGAACCAATAGTGGAAATAATCAATCTCCCATTTAATTCTGGTTCGTGATCTTTTGGGAGAACATATGCTTTTGCTTCAACACTGCCACGATTCTTCAAACAATATGGCAATTGTTCGTTTATATAAATCAAATGTTGAGAAAGTTATCACAGATTTAATTTCCAACCACAAGAAAATCAATAAATTAATAAAACTCCAATGATGAAATTGCCATAAAAAACGTTGGGATTCTATTGAAATTAATACCAAAATTCCTAAAAAACATTTTCTTGACGGTTTAAAATATTTTTTTCATTCAGTATATTTTGAATATATTAATAATTTTTACAAACAAATGTTTGGAACTCCCACTGGATCAATTTTATCTCCTATTTTAGCTGAAATTGTTATGGAGGATTTAGAGAATGATGTTTTCCAAAAAACTGATTTTTGTGCAAGATATCTTCGTGACTCAGTACTAAGTGTACATAAAAATAGAGTTGATATTATTTTAAATGCTTTTAATAGTATACACCCAAGATTTACAAAGTTAATATTAGGTGTATAACTTAATTTTTACCTTTTTTTCCAAAAAAATATTTTATAGGATAAAATATATAAATATCAGATCAATCCTCGAAATATTGTCCATTGTTTTCGATGACCTCGCACCTCCTATTAGGTAACTTGCGGATCCCACCTCAAAAAAAAATTAGAGTCTTCAAGCCGAGAAAGTCATCGACGAATTTTCGAACATCGTCCAGAGTTTGAAACTGCATATCTGCCAAAGCGTGTTGCATTAGCCGGAACATATGATAATCGGATGGGGCCAACTCTGATGAATATGCGGCGTGCGGAAGAACTTCTCAGCCCAAATTTGAAATGGTTTGCTGAGTCGCGCAAGCAACATGAGGTCGAGCGTTGTCATGGAGCACCTCAACTTTTCGGCTTCCTTGCCCAGTAAATGGCCTTAGGGTATGAAGGTTACTCTATTATGAGCTTTTGGAAACAGGTCGATCAGTGACTGCAGAACGCTACAGCCGACAATTGAACAAATTAATCGAGTTACTTGGTGAGAAAAGGTCATTTACTGGCCAAGGAAGCCGAAAAGTTCTGCTGCTCCATGACAACGCTGGACCTCATGTTGCTCGCGCGGCTCAGCAAACCATTTTAAACTCGGACTGTGAAGTTCTCCCGCACGTGGCATATTCACCAGACTTGGCCCCATCCGATTATCACCTGTTTAGGTCAATGCAACACACTTTAACAGATGGGCGATTCCAAACCCTGCACTGATAGTTGACGCAATGTTATCGAATACAATGGACCATATTTTGAACATTGACCTGGTATTTATATTTTTCATAATATCAAATATTTCTTTGGAAAAAAGGTAAAAATTAGTATAGACACCTAATATTAAAGATTATAATGCAGTTTTTATAGGGCATACACGAAGGGCATAAAATTATACATGGTCACGACTTCAACTGGAATTATGTTAATATTCTTCATCATGGGAGAAATCAGAAAAGGAGAGCATTCATGGAGATGTTGTTTATAAAGAGAGAGGGTAACAAGGCTATTATTTAAAAAGGGCTCTTTCAAGTTATAACAAAGTATGTGATAAAATAATTAATTGGTTAAAGTAATCGTCTTGTATTGTAAAAATAGACAGAATTTTTTTTTGTACAACCAGTTTCTCAATAATTATATTGATTGTATTAGACTGAATCAATTTCTAATTGACACTAATTCAAATCTTTTCTTCACAGTATATTAATTTGTTATAGCTTTAATTTTCCATATTAATAATCCCTGATGGATAGATCTAAATTGGCCTCGGAACATGTTGGTTCGCTAGTAGTATAAAAAGGACAGAGAAAGGAGAAAGTAAGAGGTTGGTCTATTTTTAAATGTGAATCTTTTTCTTGCTCATTATCCAAAAAATTATTCATGATAAAATAGATTCCTTTCCAATCTTAATTTAAAAAAAAATACAGTATAGATATCGTTACCATGGAGGATGAACATGAGGGGACCCATCAATTACCGCACTGGAAGATACATTTTTGTCTCCTAAGAACATTTGTTCCAGTATTTTATTGCATTTACTTAAAGAGTTAACGTAGGACCAGAACTGTTTCGGATTTGAGATGATCGAATTTTTCGTGTCATTATTATATTTTCTATAACAATTGTCTGATCAAGTTTTCCATTAAGCTCTCAATTTAGAGTATATTTCATTGAAGGCTGTAACGCGTACGCAAAAATATTTTTAAATATCTTCTGTATGTATTGAAGAGTTAACAACCAAAATAGAAATAAAAACTTTACGAACTTGTTTTCGAAAATTTGTTAACCTCTACTAAATTCGTGAGTTTGATAATGAAAGATTTGAAGAGAATAGCAAAATTTTCTTAAGATTCCTAGGAACATTTTTAATAATTTTTTATATGAGAAATTAATTTTAAAAAGGTTTTTCTAACGATTTGAAAATATTGAAAAATCTTTCAAAATTATATTTATAATTCATGGGAAAATTTTTAGTTTTTTTTTTTTAAATTAGTTTATCAAACAATTTTAATTTTAATCCCAGCGAATAAAAAGTTTTTCTCAAGATTTCAAAGAGACATGTAGAAGCTTTTTAAGAATTTTGGAACGTTTCAAGAGAATACAAAAATTTCTTATATTTCAGAGGAATATCTTTCATTCTTTTTCAAAATTGATTTGCAAAAAAAAATCTGCCCGTTGCGCGGCATACTCTCATCGCGCGCTTTGCGCGCGGCTCGCTTCGCTCGCAAGTTTGAGCGCGCCTAGGACGCGTGACTGTTGGTTCTCGCGCTTCGCGCTCGACAATATATTTATCTCGCGCTTCGCGCTCGATGATGTGTCCACCTCGCGCTACGCACTCGGTCTTTGTATTTCCCTCACATTTGCGCCCAGACCTTCTAAAATGAAAGGTCAAATCATCGACAACTGTAATTTGGTGATTGTGACTTCTCTTTTGTTAAAGCTCCTTTGGCTTTATCGAACACATTCTCATCACGTATCTCGTGCTTCGCACTCGATTTTGTCCAAAATCTGAACTTTTCTACACTATGTTCA
>JAABKJ010013454.1:0-10306 GCA_011634705.1 Andricus grossulariae
TTATGTTGGCCCGGCGGCGGAGTGCGCATGTGCGAGCGTCACTGGGCTGGAAGCGGCCACATTACGCCTGCTTCACGCTCATGCAATGGCGCGTTTTCAAGGGGGGTCGGACAAAAATTGTATTTAAACTTGAAATATATAATATTTATCACGGAGACTTCTTAGGGCAGAATGAAATGTGTTGATTTCATAAAAGATATAAAATATTGAAAACTGATACAAAACAAAAGGCGTTTTATGTTCCGTTACGTTTCACTGATGATCTCTGTTTAAAATATGTCTCAGCAAAATGCAATGAAGAAAAATCCAAGACTTAAAGTCGAAGGTATTGAAAATTTACCTGAGTTGTAGAATCTCTCCTTGTAATTAACAAAGGATGTGTAGGGGTAGTGCTAACATTAGGAGAACCAACAGGACTCGAACTTCCGGAAGTGGAGGTACCAGGAAGTGGAAGACTACTTCCAGCGACGGGTGAAATTGCTGGCGGCGTCACCGAAGACATAACGATTGTCGGTGGATTGATGTTTGGTTCCAAAGTCCAGGTTTTACATTCGGTCATTACTGACCTCGTTTCAACTGTTAAAGTGGCCGACGTCGCCTTCACTTCAAAACTATTTGACCTGTCGCTTTTATCAGAGCTCCTCTGAGCATCCAAATAATCCCTGAAAATAAAATTTTTATTTATTTCTGAAAATTAATTGACCTTTCATTGTGTTAAAAACAAATTTTTAGAACTTTCACTACGTCATGAAGGTTTTGTGAAGTTATTACAAAATGTACTCGAATAAATATGAGTAGTAAATTTGGTCAAGATGTATATTCAATAAAGAAATTAATTCAAAGAAGTTCGTTTGTTTTAATTCAGAAATTATATTTTCTGAGTAATACTGAAGACTGTTACGCGTTTCCAAAGTAAACAATTGTTTCAATTAGAGAGCAAAGAAAAAACTACAATTTTCGTTTCTTTATGCACATATGTGGAGCAATGACACAAATTGTTTGTTAAAAATGTGGTTTTCAATGTTTTTAAATAAAGTTATACCTATAAATAATAGATTTCTTCTTTATGAAATTAAATCGATAAGAATAGAAGTCTGGCAAACTGCTGTTTATTGGTATTGGATTGATTAAAATGAAAATTTCCGCAATTCAACAAAAAAAAAAAAAATAAACAAAGTGAGATTCATGCAAGTCAAAAACAATTAGGGTAGCGGAACCAATTACCGAGGGCGAACCAACTGTCGAGGAAACAGTTGATTTCTTTTATCCTAAAACTTAAATATATTATTTTCTTAGTAAAAATAATGAAATTAGTCTCAATTAAGCTTCTAAATGAAAAAATAAGCATACGTGCAAAAATAGTGAAAATATAAAGGATTTTTTTTCGACCTCGGACAATAGGATCTCCCTCGGTAATTGGTTCCGTTGCCCTATATTAGATACCTTACAATCAATATGTTATACTGTTTTTTGTATCCTTATATTTTTCTCAGTTTTTTGTTGGAATTTTCTTTACGAAAAATCAGAAGCTTTGTGCAAAGGAGAAGTTTAAGTTTGTTTCATTTTGGTTGGCATACTGATTTCGATCATTCATTGGTCTCACCCTACTGTTACGAGTTTTTAGCGGTGAAGCACTTGATCACTTTCAATACATTATTCGATTGAACAAAAGGACGACATTCCAGTAACAAAAATCAAAAAATGTAAGTAACTAAAAGCTGAAAATTCGAAAATGCTATCTAAAAATTTTGACGTATCACCGCTCCTGAAGATTTCATTTGAGTCAGAAATACGTCTTTTCTGTATTACTAATTTTTTTGTAAGGCCAACAGAGTTCGAAAAAAATAAAATTCAAAACACATTTCGAGCACTATGGGCAAAGATTGCTGACAGTTTTATTACTGACCTTCCACTCCCCAGCCCTTTAAAATTCAATAACATGTTGGCAACTAAGCGACCGTTAAAGAATGGCGAGACAGACAGAAATTGAAACTTTTTGTGAACTTATTTTTTTACAACTGTTCATTTTTTCTCTTGAAGTGTCTCTTTGACTAGAAATTCGGAATGAGTAGTGAACTATTTTTTATGAGTTTAAAAATACTACATGCAGCCTTTTTTACCAACTTAACCTTTTCACGAATAAAAATAGTACTTTGTGATACAAATATGAAAAAGTGGGCGTTTGACGGAACGAAGGTTGTGAGGTTGGTAGCACGAACTCAAGGCAAGTCCTGCCAACCTCGCACTCTTCAACAACTTAAAAAACACGAAAAGGGAGACTTTTTAAAGGTGTAGCAGAAAAAATTTTGTAATGCAAAGAAGACGTATTTTCTTATGACTTACAACATGTCGCCAGGTCATTTTACTCTAAAATCAATATTTTTCAGATATTCTAAAAAACGTGTGCAAAAGTCCACAATACATCTCCAGAATTAATTTTTTTCGCTCTTTCCCTTTCTTGGAGAGTGTTGTATGCATGTTTTGGTAAAAATAATATTAGTGGGCCAACACATTCCGATGCATACCTGAGCATTCCAGGAGAAATAGTGATACAAAAGATAAAAACATTCTCAGAAACAGTTTTTTTAAAAATAAATCAAGAAAACGATCACAAATTTTGATTAATTTGGCCGAAAACTCGTTGGAAAGTATTTCTTCAGGACCCAAGAGGAAACTCCCAGAGCAGGTACAAGTCACAATGTTAAAGTTGCGTTTTCGTAAGTATACGAAGGAGTTCATATAAATTGGGTGGAATTTTATTGACAGTAATACTGTCTGCATTAAATTCTATTAAATTGTAGGCTTGCTGCGGATACCAACCTGACCGCGGAACTTCCGGCGCTGTCTGTACTGGAAGCGCTCGGCCTTTGATCACTTCTATAATATTTCGCAGGTGTTACACCAAGATCAATAGATTGTTGCGACTGCTTGCGTCTATGATGCCTACAATTGTGTTTTCTTTCCCCCGGACTTGGCGTCTGACCACCAACAATGGAATCCCTTCTCGATCTCGCACTCTCTCCAGAACCACGTCGAGAATTTCGGGACTCCCCAGACCCTAAACAGTATTATTGATTTAGAAAAGTAAAATATTAAACAAATTTATTAATCTGTAATGTTACTTATATATATAAAATTTTGCTAGAAAATGGCTTGGTAAAAAAAAAACAGTATTGCAATGAAAAAATTGAAAGGGAAGGAGGAGTAGGAAAGCTTTAATGTAAACAATAGAGAATTTGTTTATGTAAAATGTTGTGAATTAATATATTTAAGAATACTAAAAATGCTTAAACAGGATAGATTTGTATCCTGAAGCCCGACAAAAATTTAGGAATAAAAATTGTGAACATTTGAGTATGGCAATCTACATTTAAAACTGATGGAAAATTAAGAATCTAAAATTTGAAATTCTTGAAATGATCCAGTAAACAATTTTTGAACATTGAGGAGAATAATGCGATAAGTAAAGTGCAATATCTCATAATAATTTTGAAATACGTTAAAATTGTTTCAATTCCGCATCATTTTGCAAAATAGAAAAATATTTTTCGCCATCTTGTGTAGAAAACATAATTTTTCAAATAAACATTTTATCTTATGGAGCTAACCGAGAAGAATCATATCAATCGGAGATATCTGTTCTAAAATTCAAGATATGTAATCAGAAAGGTTATGAAACTGTAGAAGAATCTTTTCAAAATTCAGTAAGACTGATAAACTATCAATTTACTACTGATAAGTATATAATAATAATTTTTAAGTGGCACAAATCAACTTACTGTCCAAAATTGGTGTGAAATTTGGTAACGTTGGATGAGGACCGCGGTATGGTGGGGAAATAAAACATTGCATATTTTAAATACCAACAGTGATGCCAGCATGATAATTTGCAGAAAATGAAGTAAAATTGCTTCCAACTTCCGTTCGATTGTTTAATCTAACAATGATTTTATCATGTGAATGAAAACTTAAAAAATCAAGATCAATCAAATTCATGAAAGTGAGGAACTATATTGTAGAAATACTTAAGTGCAGTACTGCTTTCTGGCAGCGATTTTGTCAAAAAAAAATTTTACATAATTTTAAGATAATTTTACAGTAAGAAACGCTATATGTACATGTTCTGTAATGTTATCTTATAACCATGAAATAAGTCATTTTATAATCTTTTTGTACTTTACAACTGTATATTTACCATTTTTCTGATGGTATAACGTCTCACACCTACCGCATGTTCCTTTTTAAGAAAATCAATAATATGAACTATAAAGCATAATAAATTTGAAAATTTTTAATTTGTCATTGCATTACTCAAACTGATAATTGAAGTGTTCAAAGTTAGATGAATAGAATTTTAAAGTATATTCAATATTTTTTTATTTTATATATTTAAAATTTGGTGGTGAGTAATCAAGAAAAGCTAAAATCGTGAACATTTCAAAATTTTCATATTCAGATTATTAACTGTTAACAATTTTAAATTGAAAATATTTGAATAGAAATATTCAACCCTGAGACATTAAAAATAACCCATATTTTCTTAGAATCGTGATGATTGTTCTTCTATAATATGAAGTATTCAAAGCTGATATGTTCAGTAGAAAACAAAGTTTAAGGTCAGATCAATACATTCATGTACTGACAATTTTGAAATATCGCTTAGAAACTTTGTAAAAAATACAATCTTGCAGTAAGAAGAAATAAGAATTGAAAATTCTAGTGAAACAAGACGTTTAATATCAGCCATACCGACTGACTGATAATTTAGATACCTACTTTCTGGAGAAAATCTGCAAGGTATAATGTCAGACCAATGCCTTCTGTATCTACTTATGCGTTGTGAGGATACAATCTACGAAATAAAATTCAACTTTTTTCCCCTGGGAACTCAAATTCTGTTTAATTTTATTCTTCACAATTTTTCACGATGGAAATGGATATAAAAGAATAGTTTTTGATAACATTTATGTGGAAAAGTTAAAATCTTTTTTTTTTCGGAAGGAATTTTTTTGCAAAACCCCAGGATCGATTGTTTAAAATTGTACCCTGCATGTAAGAGAATTGAAAATTTATAATCGTAAAAATTGTTGCACTTCATGTACTGTCCAAAAAAAAATTGGCAACTCATCAAATAAGGGGCCATACATATATTGCATAAAGTTTTCTCTGATTTTGAACCACTTACCCGCTTTGATAGGGTCCTTAAGTTTTGAACTCACCTGAATACTCTATCTAACCTAGTTAAAAACATATATCATTTAATATATAAGAAGAAGAACTCTCACATAAGGATTTTTGTTGATCATATAACAACCCGTACCCAAAGAACTTTACTTTATTTATGTACGGCCCCTAAGATATTGGCATAACGCTCTTTTTTCTTCAAGATTTAAAAATGTAAAAGTTATCAAAACACTTGTTACATTTGTATGTATTGGAAAATCAGATCTGTATTACTCAATAGAATATAAAGTTTGATGTAAGATACGAGGTCTGACTATTAATTTCCAAGCCTACTTAAAAAATTTTATTTATTTTTCTCGATGTAAAGTTTAATTAATTTCTTACATCTCTTTCAAAGATCAATTGCTTGAATATAACTTTATTTAATTTAAGGTAGTCTCTATGTGCACCAAATAATTTGGCTATTCGTACAAAACTTTCGGTACAATTAGATCCTTTTCCAGGTCCTGATATTCGGACCGAAAACATATGGTTATCCGTGCCGAAATTTTTGTGCACGTAGCATGGACTTAAATTTAAGAAGTGTAATAATATTTTGAGAATTATAAATCAGATTTCAGAATTGAATTTTGTTATTATACATACTATAAATTACTAAATGCCCGATTAAAAAGTTTTTTAACCAAGCATTACATTTAAAAAATAATTATTACCTCTTCTATGAGAGGGTGAAATAACAGTAGGTGTTTGTTGGAGTTGTGGTTGCTCCTTTTTGTTCCAAAGCTTAGCAAAGTCATTTTTGAAATCGCTAATAGTCGAATCTCTTCGAGATTTTGTAGAATATTGACTCTTAATTCCACTATCAACAGAACTCTCTCTTCTTTTTCTCAAACTAGCAAGGTGACTAGCATCTGTTGTTGCTTGCCTGGACCAAGGTAAAGATTTTGCTATGTCTGCTAGTGTTTCTCTTCGACAAAGTTTACTTGCTTTTCCACTTTTTCCTGAAGTGCTTCCACCACCCCATTCTCTCAAAATATCAGTCAGTTGTGCTAAACTTGAACGTCTTCGACGCTGATTTGTTGGCGATGTTTCTTGGATCTCATTTGGAGGTGATATCGAGGTAATCTGAGCTGCTGAATCACGTCTTCCAGTTCCTAGTATAAAATGCAATTATAATTTGTTTATCTATACATTTCGTAATTATAAGGATTACAAAATTTGTTTATACATTTTCCAAGTAAATACGTCGACCCAGTTGTACGAAAATATCATAAAATATTGGACAAAAATTAAACATGTTCTAATGTTATAGAAATTTATATTGCGCTTTACTTTACTTTATTGAAACCCTCTGAAATTTGAATGCTATTGCTTGCTTTTCAAGCGATATGCTCTCAAATAAATTTAATTGCATCTGCATGTAGATAAAAGAAAGAACAGAACTCGAAAGTATAAATATGGGAAGAGAAATGCGAGCTAATAATAACATTTCTGTTCTAGTTTCCACAGTAAAAAAATATCCAGAAATTTTAATATAAATTTTCCATCTGCAGACTTATGAATTGTGAAAAAGAATAATAAAATCATTAGCAATCAATTGTACTTACTTCAAAAAAGATATTATTAAAAAGTGTGAAAGACAGACCATCAACAAAAATAACAATTAACGTAAATATCTAATGCTTAACCACTACTGCATGCAGGCGTATACCTTTTTCAAAAATTTGTTTAAGTCTTCGGAATTCCTTAAAATGTTATCGAATTCTTTTGAAAAAATTAAATAGGTTCAACAGTCATACATTGAATTCGTATAAAAATGAAGTACCTAACTTTTTTTATACATTCCAGTATAACGTATCAACCTGTCATGCATTTCTTTGTATTTACATTCTTTTTGAATTGTTTACATTCTTAAATTAAGGTCCACTAAAAACTGCTCGCGGTTAACCTCACGATGTCATTTGTTGCAATGTAAATTGCAAGGTAGTTTCAACAGCTTTTCTATTCAGGTATAAGCCTGGTCCTGAATTATTTTGAATTCATTTCAAGCTTTAGAATTCTTTGTAATTTTTAATAATTTTAATTTCTTGAGATTCTTGAAATTTTAGGATTTTCAGTCAAAAATGTCTCTATGTTCTGATATGTGGAATAGAAAACAGAGATTTGGACATTGGTCTTATGTATGTTTCTCTCTCTTTATTTGCAGTTTTGTGAAAAAAAGTGTTCACATGTGTGCTTGTCAAAATTATTTTCCCTTGAATATTTAAAATTCTGAAGGAAATTGTTTTTAAAGTTCAAATTTTAAACGTCAAAGACAAAGTTCATGCTTATACAGTGAGGTCCATTTAGATAGTATTTTCCATTACCGAGACGTTGTTTCAGTGTCGATTCCTCAACCTGTTCCCGAACTAAATCATCCCATCCATTTCCGCCCTGCCATATCAGGCCCACCTGATGACTCAAGATCGGCAGATTGCAGACGAAACAGATCGCTGTCATAGTTCTGTAAAAATTAAATTCAAAGATAATAAAAATTAAAATTTGCTAGTTTTCAAAATCGAAGCGAATAACTCCATAGAAGAAACGGAAAAAAGTGCGTCTTAAATTAAAAATTTGTGAAGTACCAGGCCATGCCAAGAGAGCACTAGAAATACCAACTTTACCTCGTTGTTCTGCGCCTTGAAAATTGCAAAAAAAAAGGTGAATGTGAAAATAACTATTATTTATAGTTCTGTGATATTCGATGAGCATATCTATATCAATAAATGGAATTTAACTACGTTAATAAATAATTATGAAATGAGAGAATAAATAACTGAAAATTTTATTTGAAAATCATTTTTATTGCATATCTTGAGTGGAAGAATTAAATTAATTGCATTGAATTACATTAAGAATACGCCTGCAGTAAAAACTCTGTTGCGGAATCTCGAAACATATGCGAATACAAATAAAATTGTATCTGCCTTCCAGTATTGAAAACAATAAAAAATTATGAGTCAATCAAGCGACTATAGATATAGGTTACGAAAAATCCAATTTTATTGTTTTGAACAAATTGTCATTTTCAAAACTTTGCATGGAAAAGAGGCAAGCTATATTTTCATTTCGAATTATCAAACTCCTCAGATCATTCATAACTTTGTATATATAAAGCGTCGAAAATACTGCAATAGAAACCAGGTTCGCGCCAACTTGACCTCTGCGATAGCAATGATAAAAAAATAAAAGTAAAGATTAAAGTCATTCCAGAAATGCTAAGAAATACAATAGATATATACACTGTTAAAAAATTTTAGTATTAGTTTCTGTTCAAGATGAAATATACAATTTTCATATAGATTTACTACCGACCAGTGTATCAATATTTCTTTAAGTGACGCCAAGCTTAGGGAAATGATATTAAAAATCTTGAAAATGGAAGTGGACATGACTTTTTTAACAGTGTATGAAACGCATACATGAAAATGTTCTTAAGACATATTATATGGGAGCCGAAGAACGTCATTCCAAAGCATGAATGCAGAGAGCTAAAGATTGGTAGATGTTAACGAACTATTAAGAGCGAGATAAATTTATTTGAGCAAATAGACAAAATTTCGAGTTAGAGATATAGCTGATTTTGGATTTTCGACCTGTAATGTCGAAGTCTCGGGCTCTGCAACGACATCGCATGGCAGGGGCCTGGCCGACCTGCAAAAAACACACACGTACTGCTTTTCGCAAGTTCCATTCTAAATTCTTTGTACTTCTTAGTGTTTGATAATTCCGCTCTTGGTACAATAAATCACCCATAACTAATTATTTCTTTTGAAACAGCAGTACAAATTTGATGTTAGCATTTCATTTCAATTTAAAAAATTTTATCTCATTTCAAATCTTTCTATAGTTATGCAATTGAAGATATTTGTTACGTAAGATTTTATTTTAGAAAATATTATTCTTCACTTTCGTTTGGTAATTTTTCGTTGGTATTGATCAAAATAAACTCTTTTTATAAAAACTGCTGTAAAAATGGTGGTATATTTGGAGAGAGGTATACTATATGCACAAAATTCATATTTTACTACAAATTTCCATAACGGTGGCACCAGAGCTTTTCTCAGGTTTTTAGCATTTTTATATACACATACGCCTCCATAATCCTAATCTCAATCGTAAAAAAAATATAGCCGATTGAGTGAGGTTATAAGTTTTGTTCAATAACTACATTGTATAAAAAGAATAAAGATACTTTCTAACAAATTGGTATTGCCTTCAGAAGTTGATAAATAATTTTCTTACGAGTTTTGCCACTTACCTTTAATGTACTATAATATTTTTATTAATATTAAAGGAAAAAGTAATAGGTAAAACTATAACGCCTACGCAATTTTTTTCTTCTACCAAATATAAAGCAGATTGAGCTTTAAAAACAAAGATTTGGTTTAAAATGGTGTTTACTCTATTGTATTGCATTATTTTGCATTGTTTTTCATTATATTGTATTGTATTGCATTTCATTGCATTGTATTGTATATATTATATTGTTCTGTATTATTTTGGGAATATTATTTTCACTTTTTAAGAATGATGTTTCCGTAAATCTTCTTATGAAATTAAAAGTCTTAACTACTTCGTTAGATAATCGTCATTTGTTTAAGCTTCAGACATTTGGTTTTCACTGCTTAGTTGCAAAATAATTACATTTTCTAGATGTTAAGAGTTTTTTCATCAATTCTGAAAGTCAAATCATTGTTTAACTAATTTTCCGATCGATTATACAATACCTATTTGTTTAGAATATTCAATTTAGCATAAAATAGTGCGGAAAGATTTCGCTCAAAATTTTTCAACAGCTTTGAATATTCCTGACATATTTGTCTAACCAATTTTTAGTGAGGTAATCAATTGAAGATTTAAAATAATTATTTAAATGGCTGAAAATTCTATTAAAAAAAGTCTGTTTCCTAAATATATCTATTAAGGTAAAATACCTACAAAACTGTTCTTTTTTCGATTTTACCATTGCTTTTGGTACTTTTGAGTATCAACTTGTTCTTCAATATATATAATTAAAAACTAAAGGTTAACAACCAACGCAGGGTCCCACTGGGAGCAACTGCCATCTAAAAAATGACAT
>JAABKJ010013455.1:0-10306 GCA_011634705.1 Andricus grossulariae
AATTTCTGGTAACATTAACCAGAAAATTGCCAACCGGAAAATTCTGATACTTTTAACCAGAATTTATAGTAAGGGCATATTTAACACTCTATTCTAGTTGAATTAACCAGAATTCTAGTTGGTTCAACTAGAATTTTTTTTGAATAATGAATTTCTCTATATATTTTATTGAACTTTTTTAAATCGAAGTTCAATATAAAGTTTACAGAACTCTTGTAGAGTTATTCCAGATTTGTTCTACGTTAAATCCTGAAAGTTATACAGAATATTGAAAATTTGTTCAAGGTTCTTTCTCATCCCAGACTCTTGAAATAGTTCAAGAAAGTTTAATGAACTTTTTTTCCGTGTACTCTTATTTCTGCCTTGAAAATTAACGTTTCTTTGATAAAAATTAAAAAATATTCAGTAATTAACGAATATTCAGTAAAACTTCCACTCAATCCAATTAGACTTTTATCAAACAGTTTCGCATAAAAAGTGAACTCCTTGCTCGCGAAATCCGAAATTCAAATAAAGTTTTGTACAGAGTTATTTAAAAGTTCAATTCACTTTTAGACTATGAATAACGCATGAATAACGGTGAAAAAGTAGTGAGGATGAGGCGAAGTCAAAGTTAGAAGCTAATAACTTTCGTTTGAATCTTCACGACCATTCGCTTAATTTGCACGAGAACGAGTACTGCACATGAAAGGATTAGAGGAAGAATATCGGCGGCAAAAAGTAAGTTATGCAAAATTGTTTTCTTTTTATGATTTGTATTTTTCAATGCGTATCTCGTTGCGATGGAATTTGATTTATATCATATTTTAATACTTATTTTATACAAGCACGGAATGAAAGATTAACAGAAAACGTGAAAAACTAAATAAAGACCAAAACCGAAAATTTACAGGTTGAACGAAAAGAGTTTTCTGTAATAGACTTTGAATTATACAATTCTAATAAAAGTTTGGAAGCATGTTATCTTTAACAGATCTAACCAAATGGTTTCCAGTGATTTAGGACACTATTCATCGATAAATACTGAGAATATGTCCACGGAGAAAAATCGATGTTTAAATGTAGATGTTAAAAAGGGTAAGATTGTACAGCCTAACATGCAGATATTCATGACAAACATCTACTATCTTTTTGAGATGTTAGTAGTCAAAATATTTTTATGTTGAACTGAAACACATTCAGATGTTAAAATCTTCCGAGCGCATGTGCATCGCGCATTGGTATTTCACGACTATATTTGACGGCTATATAATTTCGATATTACAATTTTTGAACATTTTCAAAGAATCAAAATTAGCTATCCTTGATTGAGATTGGATAACGGCTTTTGTCTGTCTACATGACGGAACAATGTTTTTAAGTTTGAGGTTATATTGACTCGAACACATTTATAATAAAATATGAGTTTAAGTAACCTAAAATAGATAGAATTTTATATGACGATTGCAGATCATTCATTCTCAGCTTACTCACCCCGTTTTTATTTTTTATTTTGAATAACAAATTTTAAACATAACCTCAACTTGACTACATGTATCATCTGATCCACATTTCATACCCTTTATCTGTTATCAATTAATTTCTTGAATGCTCAGAAATAAGAAAATTCCTCAAATATTTACGGCCGTTATTTCACATAATCATACATGTAATATTTCGGATATTTCAGTTGAAAATTTTTGATGCTACAGAGTAACATCTCACTTTGTAATGTCTACAAATACTACCTTGAACATCTAGATTGCTGTCCTATAGTTAAACATAAAATATATTAACGCTGAAAACCTAAATGTTACGTTTAAGCATCCATTTTTCTCCGTGTACAAATCAATTTACCCTTCAACTGAAAAAATATTTTTTAATTACGAGCATGACATCCGGATAGAAACTAGTTTGATTTTCCTCCCCTCATACAGACCGATTTTTGAAAATCTGTTCTGCATTTGAAGGAGGAAAAAATAAAGTGTTTTTTGTCCACTTTCTACTTTCGTAATTTACGAGTGGCGCTTCGAAAGGGCATGTTCGTGAAGTTAGCACAACAACCATATCCTATCCAAGATTTCTTTGATGGAATCCTTTGGTCATGTTTGGAAACTAAATTTTGTCGTTTGGACGGAAAACTCAAAAAGATATTGAGTTTTCAAAATTGTAGTGCTAACTTCACGCTGCACAACAAATAAATTTTGTTTTCAAAAATTCTTTTACTAATCGTTTGGATGTCGTTTAGTCGCGTTTGTAAACTCATTTTTCACATTTGGACGTCGAAATTGTGTGAGTTGTCTTGAAGGCATGCATGATTTCAATCTTTTTCCGTTTCTACGAAGCGGGGCTAAAATTATACATTTGAGGAGTGAAAAGTGACTTTATACGCAAATGTTAAGACATCACATGTATACATCTGTGAGCACGCATTTTGGGTTAATCGACCCCCTCGCAGCAAAAACTGTGGTACTAAGATGTTCTAAGATGCTGAAACTTCCTAAAATTGTCAAAACTTCTGACATTAACAAAATTAAAAAAGTTATCAAAATTTCCGAATTTTATAAAATGTTAAAAACTTATAAAATGTTAAAAATATCTTGAATCATAAAAATAAAAAAAGTAATTTTCTTGTTAGGATGTCTGACTCATCATATTATATTTCAGGACATGGCTGACCAAAGAAGGTGACTACTACTTGAGAAGGCACCGCTCGCGAGTATAATGCTAGCGACTTTTTCATTCGATAACTCACACAGTTTCGACGTCCAAGCGTCAAAAACAAACGCGACCAAACGACATCCAAACGATTTGTCAAAGAATTTTGGAAAAAAATCAAAATTTGTTGTGCAGCGTGAAGTTAGCACTCCGATTTTGAAAGCTCAATATCTGTTTGAGTTTTTCCGTCCGAACGAAAAAATTTGGTTTTCAAACATGATGAAATGATTCCCTTGAACAAATCTTAGATATTATGATTGTTGTGCTAACTTCACGGAAATCGAAAGGGCATGGGCACCATTTTCGCGAAAATAAGATTATTGGCTCAAAAAATCAAATAAATTCCAGTACATGTGGCATTAGATTTAAAATCTCCATCTCCAGTTGTGAATAACACGCCTCGAAGGGATAAAAATTTTCTATCCATTTACTTCGAACTGGATAAATTTCTTGAAATCAAACTCTTAATACATCAATTCAGTAATTTCATACCGCGAGAGAAAGGTTTTTTATCCTACATTGAAAATTTGATTTTCAATTACGGTTCAAAAAAAAAAAACGTGCATCTAGGGCGAAAAAATTAATACTTCATTTTCCCAGAACGTTATGGCATTTTCCACTAAAAATTTCTGTTTGTATCTGCTCATTAGGTGAATAGCTAAAAATCAAAACATTTTCTCCCCGAAGTTAAAAATTTAATATGCTGTACCTTTTTACAAATATGAATAAGTCAATATTATAAAAATAATAATATAGAAACAGTAGAGAATAAGAAAGTAACCTCAAGTATAATTGTCTTGAAGTTACCTTTGGCTTAACATATCGAGAAAATTTGATTTGGTTTATTTGACCTAAGTTCCTAGAGATAATTAGCCCTCTGAAGGAAAATGACAGGAAATATAGGTTGAAATAGAAATAGGTGCGAACTACTACTACGGTTTACTGAAAATTCGATTTATGATAACTTTCTTTGTTTCATAACAAATCATTAAAATCTCACTTGCATCCATTCACAGTGCCACTTTTCAATTTTAAATTAATTCTTTTAAGTGAAGCCATGATTTTTTCCTATACGTACTATTATTGTCTACAGACTACATACTACTTTACTACTTTACTACATACTATTTATTGTCAAATAGTGTCTTCAATTACGTTGACTTTCTAATATCTTCAATTTTAATTTGCAGTTCCATAAGTCATACGTGTAGAAAATGTTTTTTTTTACAGAGCTCAAATTAAAATAATCTTGGACTTTCGATGCTTTTATTTCTAAGTTCAGATTTTGAGAGGCCCCTAGTTTCGTGAATGTAGATAATTATGGATTTGCGGAAGACACTGAGGTTCATCCTCTAAATGGCTAATGAGGTCAAGCACATTGAACCAGACATGCGGATGGCCAGAAATTGGTAGTAGGTAATTGGACTAAGCTTCACAGTTATAGACCAAGATCCCCTTCAAGTTGTTTCATACAAATGAGCCCATTTAAGTCTCTAGAAAAAAAGTCCATATGATTATTCTGAAAAATTGCTTTCCTCCATATATATGATCGGAATTCATATTTTCGCGTCTTGACAAAAGCACGTTCAATATATATCTATTTACAATTGAGAATTTTTTTTCTATTCCTAACTAGGTGTGTGATTATCTTGAGAGTGACTCACTCAGCTTGGTTGGGCGGTATCCAGCTTTCTCTTATGAGTTTCATTCCGCCTTCGTGCCTGGCACTTTTATCTGTTTTCCGAGACCAGAATTGACGCGCTACATTGTTCAGGGTGATATATATATATATATATATCAAAAGTATATATATATATAATGGAGAATAAGTGATCCATGAACAATGTCTCATGCCTTTCCCTTCTAGATATAAGTAAAGTGATTTTCCCAACAGGATCGTCTTCTGGTGTTATGAGAAGTGACGAGTCGGACGACATAGGCCTCCGGTTTCATCGGGATCAATCTTTTGGAGAAGGATCGTTGTCATACCTTTCGAAGCCTACATCTGGGCTAACTTTACGAAACTAACTAAATATTTTTTTATGTGACATATAGTGTGAGTAGGCTCGCGGGTTGAAACTGGGATCATGGTTCAGTTAGATTAAGTCAAATTATAATTAAGATAAATAAGTAGAATCTCGACTAGCCTCTTAAAATATTGGCTGTTTCTTCACCATTGTAATATAGCATCTTATCTTGGAATCAAATCGGAGGGCCTATGACGAAGCCACTGGACGCATCCTCTGGTTGCGGATGAAAAGACCCTGTACCAACGGTTTCAGCTGAATAATATGGTAACAAGACTTAATAAGCAGTCGCGTATGATTGTCAAGGGGTGGTCCCAAAGGAAAAACTTCTCAGCGGAGGCGTGGCAACCAAGCCAAAAGCTGAATGGCACCTGGGTTAGATGTCTTGCAACGGTGACTCTGAGATACCGGGCCTCATGCACACGCTGAGCTTATGGAACACATACTATACACGTGTCCCACTCACGCGGGAACAGCGTATTCCTGCAGACCGAATTCCGCACTAAAACTGATTTACCACCATCTTTGTCGCTGTGAAGGAGCTGACCGCGACTCTGATCTGCTGAACGCTCCTGTGGAGACAGAGTCAATTTTCCAGAACAAGAAGTGCTGAATTTTCTGGAACTACGACTTTCAGACAGCAGTCTCCATTGCCATAATTGTCCTTGTGATTAGTACTCTCGGAGGTGCGAGGCTATCACTGGTTCTTAACCTGAAAGCCATGTCCGCACGCCAAAAACATGCCGAGGGACTTGCGAGATGGATGCAGAGAACTGTCATCGTTGAGTCTCTCCTTGTTCTCAAGAAACGCGAGCGTTTCGCCGACCTGTTAGTGTGATTTTGTCATGTCCAGTGGCCAGCCATCTCACGGTTGTAACACGTAGCCACAGGTGTGATTTACCGCGGTTCTGCTGGAAGCCAGTTTCATATTCATGGGTGACAGTTGCTTTCAAGGAGATGTGCATTATTTAAACTAATTTTTTTATTTTTATCCATACACTTTATGAAATGCTAGAGGATTTTGCAATAATCGACAGTTACTCTATTTGTCTAGAAGTTTTAGCCGTTTGATGAAGTGCGCAAGCACCTCTGTACTGTTAGTGTAATAGATCAAAGTTTCACCATCTGTGTAACAATTCTCGCCATTTCATGAAACGATAAACGTACCATCCAAAACGTAGTGTCATGAAGTTCAGTGAATATAATTTCAGGTAATAATCTCTTGAACCTAGGGTTGGAAGGTTTTTCAACATATTGATTTTGTTCAAAATCAAGAAAGCATTTTTAGGAAGCGAACGTAATAAAATTCAATGAATATAATTTAAAAAATCGCAGTTACAATTTCGAATGAATTAATTTATTAATACTATGGTAATTGGAGACAATTTTCCATCACAGTTCGTTGAAGAAACTGATTTTAAGACCACTATACGGACAAAAGTCAAGTACAGTAGTCAGTCAGGTAATAAAATGAATAGAAAAGAGACAATACACATAATTATCCGTCAAACACAAAAAACGTTAAAATTTTGCATAATAATAATAAAAAAATACAATTTATTTAAATAAAAAAAATTAAATGGAAACTTATCATAGGAATGGTCTTCCGTTACAGCCTAAAAGGCAGCTAGCCGTTTTCTACTAACTGACCACTTTCTACTATATGGTAGTCCAAAAATTTTTGGTCCATGCGGCAAGTCTTTTGTCGACGGTCACTGTCACGACGATAACTTTTAGCTGCTGTGACCCCTTATCATAAAATATTACAGTATGAGGCCTATTTGGAACAACCATGTGGTTCATCAGGATAGTCCGATACCATTATAGCCAGTAGTTCTCGTTTTCGAGGACAGCCGCTCGGACGTTCTTGTAAAATGGCATCCATCCTCGCAGTACACTCATGTTTAAGGCTGGTGTATGATTCCTGCAAAATCATTGTGTCTGTAAGTATACTCGTAATAAGATAACTTTCTGCAGTTACAAATGATTTACTCGATGTATTCATTAGGATGACCACATAACCGAAACCGATTTTTCATAAGTAAGTAGAGTATATCCTTATGGTAATTTCTGGTGCTGATTACCTTGTAGATTGCCCGAATTCCATATGGATGTCGTTTGAAAACTGCAGGATGATGTCGATTGATTTCTGCCATTTTTCTCTCGAGCTAGCGTACACTTTCAGGTCATGAATACAAATCAGGTGGGTAACATTGTATCTCATACAAAATTTCTGTACGCTGTACCCATAGGACGTGTTAAGGTTCCTGCTAAGTGTGCTCAGCGCTAAACAGAACCATAGGGCATTGAAGCAGCCACACTAGATACTTCCGGACGTAATGCGTAAGAGTCTGGAGATCCTCGGTATACCACAAACAAAATACCTTAGTTTCGTATTTCAGAAGGTCATTGCGTGACTCAGAAATTGAATCACGCTTGAGCAGATCTTAAACGTACGAAAAATCTCAAGTAAGTAATCGTGGGGTACACAGGGAAAGTATTGTTCATAATCAATGTATTCCATGAATTGTGTTACTGATGCTTTCGCGCATGCTTCACAATAACACTGTGAATTGTTATCAGGTTCTCACATCCCCGAAAGTTGCGACAACATCCCTTTTGCTCTTCTGTGAGGATTTTATTGGCTTCACAGAGAGCGTAGATTTTGCCGGAGATGATGGACGTTAGGCACTTGTATAGAGTTGGAAGACATGCAATCGGTTGAAAGGCCGATGAACTCTGGGCGTCGAGTTTGTTTGGAAGCATATGTACGTGATGCCTTCTCTGATGAGAGAGGACATGGAGGCTGGCTGATCAAGCTTGTTCTCATAGCATCTCATCAATGAACTGTATACATACTTAAGGTACTTGTAGTAAAAGATTTGTACCATCTGCGGACCAGGCGCTCGCCAGTTTTTGAACTGTTTTAACACCCCAGGAAAATGCTGCGCCGCATACAAGTGTCTGTACCTGTGTGAATGATAGGCTTTTAATCAGGTACAAGGGCAATACCTGGGTGTAGAAGTGGCCCAAGAGTACCAGTAAGGTCTTTGTGGCCCTGACTCTTGCCAGAAAGTGCTTCGAAGTCGATTTTACATCTTTGAATTCCAATAAAGTGCGTTTGAATTTCTCTTCGAGATGCTGAAGATTATCTGCGACTTCAATGTTGTTAGTGTTTGTACTCCGGAAGTGTTCGTATTCTGTCGTTGTGGTGTCAGAACTGGGCGTTGTTTTTCCTACTGTACTTAAACAAAATCCCTATGCCTTCTTTGTAAAATTGCTTCCTTGATTTTAAACAAAATTAATATCTTAAAAACAATCAAAACCTAGAATTAAGTGATGATTACTTAAAATTAGATAGCATAACAGCACGTTGCTCCTTTGATAAAGTGCCTGTAATAATTAGACAGATAGTGAAACTCCGATTTATGACACTAACTGTCTAAAGATGCTTGTGCAGTTCACGAAACGGCTACGTTCACGTGGCTACGACACACCTTCACTAGGGATATTCAGAAAAAAAGAAGATCTGGATCTTAACTTGCATTTTCGATTAGTAAAATGAGTACTTTTTGCTTATATGTTGTTTTATAGTTTATGCATACTTAAAAGGATATGCCAAGATAATTATTATCAAGAAGCGTTATTCATAATCAGCTTTTCAAAAACAGTAATTTCACACGTTTATATGAATTGTTTTTTAAGACCCTAAAATAATTTTAGTGTATATTAAAGATCTCTCAGTGAGTGAAATAGATGATTCACGTTCCTTTTGAACAATTTTCCAATAATATTTTCCTGATTATGTAAAATTAAAAAGTGTTTATGATAAATTATAAAAATATTTATGATGAATAAATACTCATTGTAATGAGCTGCATTTTTTATATTTTGCATAAGTTTGCGTTATGATCTGCGTTAGGACTGCATTATAATGAGCGACCTCTAAATATTATCCGATTTATTTCTCTTTCTCCGTGGATTTCGATGCCTGCTAAAAAGACTCGCGTAACTCGCAAGACAAACTTTATCTCTAAAAGTCTGATAAATATGAGATTATCGAGAATTATGTTTTTTTTACAACGCAATATCGCCGTTCAGGTCCGTAAAAGAAACACGTATTTCGTATATAACGTCACGGCATAATGAAATAGTGCAATACTCTGTGGTGCAATGCTCAGATAATAATGTGAATAATTAAAAAGTAGTGCAAAACATGGCTCTTGTGAAAGAGTGGGAAAAAATTCTGCAGGGTCATGAGCCGAATAGGTGAGTACCTAACATCAATTCTACCAGCTTGTACAACTGTTCTTTTACTACTAATAATCATTTCGAATATTCAGGTCTTATGACACTAAATAGATAATAATTTATAATGAATATGTGTTTTGCTTCTCAGTAGTTGGTTGTGATGTGACCAAAACGACGGGAACTCGTATAAGGCGATCGTAATTGTTTTTATAATTCCATTCATGCCTCAAAATTTTCTACATGATGGATATTTTCTCAAGAAATATATATCAGAGCTTCAAATTCTTATATAATACTTTTTATAAAATGGACTTGCGAATTCTAGAGCTACAATGAAACTTGTACCAGCTCTCCTGTAAATGATTAAAAATAGAGTTACAAGAGTTTAAAACGATACATGCAGTTACTCGTTTTTATAACGATATATCGAATCTTTTTAGAAGTCTTCGAGTTTTATCATTTGCATTCACGTATACATATTAAGTAACAGATTTGGGGACATTGCTGTTACAAGATTCGACTGCATAGCTATATAAATAAAATAAAAAACTGGTCGGATTGTGTTAATTCAAATTTCTACATGCATCAGTTATCTGACTAACCATTTTATAAAATGTGTAACTCGAATTGTATGTATGAGTATACACAACATGAAATTTAACAGTTTTTCGTGAACGATGTTTTATAGCTTTGGTTGGGTTTCGTTCGACAGGTATTTGTGCTATAACGATTAACGATAATCAATAAATTGGATTCGATAAATGTTCGGATACAATGGATTAGATAATTTAAGAAAGGACAAAGAGGTGGTTTCGCATCAAGAAAATTTAAAGTATAAACTTCTCAAGGGAAATAGACGAAACCTTTTAATTTTTAAAATTTATATTGATTTTCTACTAGTCACAAAAAGATTATATACTATTCACTCAGTAGCTCGTATGTGGATTACACTCCATAAGCGGTCGGGCCAGAGTTACTCAGTTCCTCTTAGTTCGAAATTTCACACTGACTCTGCTATCATGTTTTAACGAAAGTTTGAGTGGAATCATGATTATCTCCCCTGAAAGTCGCCAACTAGTACTCTACATGTTTGATGCTTAAGGACTGGAAATCGGTATACCCCATAAATGTAACTAAATTACATTTTCGAAATTCCAATCCCTTCGGTAGCTGGAAGCTGTACATCGAAAATCTTGAATTTAGGAAAATACACGGTAAAAACTATGGTTCCATTTTAATTGAATATCACGTTTTTAGCGTCCTGTTATAATACCAAATCGTCTTGTTTTGATGCCATCGTTCATACTATTTTACTTTGCTAACTTCAGATT
>JAABKJ010013456.1:0-10306 GCA_011634705.1 Andricus grossulariae
TGTTATTGTGTACTTAGCCTCCGAAAAAAATTTATCTTGACAGGTGAATGGAAAAAAGAGAGCGTCGGTGTGTTCAAGCTCAAAACTGATCGTATGACGAAAAAATGAAAAAGATGTGTTTTTGATACCCGCCCCGACCAACAAAACCTCGGCTTCGCCTCGGCTTTGCAAAAGTTGGGCGGACGACCGAATCCCATGCATCCGCTCAGCTGACCAAGAACAGCGGCGCGGCAGCGGTGCTACGAGAGGTGGCCTCAGCGCGTGCTGATGCAGGCCACTAACGAACAAGCATCCGAGCTAGCAGCTGACAACGCATTTTATCAATAAAACATACATTATTAAACGTACTTTCGGCTGGGGATGAAGAATAATAGTGTACGACACACGGCCAGAAATATTGGATGCCCTGGCGTGCGTGATATCCAACTTTCTGGCCTTGGGTCGTAATATACTATTTCCTTTAAAATACACATTGAATTATTTTCACTTCCCTCGAGTAAATTGAATTCTGTAGAATTCAAAACTGTTCGAAAAAGTGTGCCAACAAGTTTTAAAACATGAATCCTAAACATATCATCGGAAGCAACACATTATTTTCCGAAAATCATGGCAAATGTAAATAATTTTGAACTTCGGTAGCACTTGGCCTATTTTTGAAAGTAGGTAAGAGTTTTTCTTCAAAGTAACATCTTTTCCATTGTATTTTCTAATCGAATGACTACCAGAAATACTTCTGAAACATAAATTTCATTGATGCCACTGAAAGTGATTCATTATTTTTAGAAAGCGAGAAGTTTACATAATTCCTAACTTTGCTGACCATTTTCTGAAATGCATGAGAATTGTAAATATTTTTGAACTTCGGTGGCATATGGCCTGTTTTTGAAAATAGGTTAATGTTTTCCGTCAAAATAAGACCTTTTCCGTTGGCTTCTCTTATGGAGAAACTATTGAAAAAATATTTAGAACTTAAATTTCAATCGCGCGACTAAAAGTATTTAATGCATTATTTTCAGAAAATCAGGAGAATTGTAAATAATTTTCCACTTCTGTGGCATTTGGCCCATTTTTAAGAATAGGTAAAAGTTTTTTGTTTAAATAAGACCTTTACTGTTTTATTTCTTAATCGTAAAACTACCGAAAAAACTTTTAAAACATAAATTTAAATCATGCGACTGGAAGGGATGCATTATTTTTAGAAAGCGAGGAGAAGTTTCAACAGTTCTCAACTTTGCTGATGTTTAACATCTTTTAAAAAATGGATATGAATTATCGTCAAAATTTTCTGAAAATCATGAGGAATGTAAATGATTTCCAATTTCGGTTGCATTTGGCCTATTTTCAAAAATAGGTAAGAGTTTTTCGTCAGAATGAGACCTTTTTCAATGTCTTTCCTGATCGAAAAAACTATTGAAAAGAGCTTTAAAATATCAATTCCATTTATACCGACGGAATTAACGCATTATTTTCTGAAGATCGTGAGTAGTGTAAATAATTGTCAACTTCGGTAGCATTTCGCCTATTTTTAAAAATAGGTAAGTCTTTGTGATCAAAATGAGACCTTGTCTGTTCTCTTTGGTAATAAAAAACTACCAACAAAATTTTTAAACATCAATTTCAATTACTCCACCTAAAAACAAAAAACGGAGTCAAAAATAATGATAAAAATTAGTTCCAAAGTTATTAATTAACAAGCAATTAACAATTAGAGATTAACCAATCAGAAGCACGCGTTTTATGGACGACAGTACATGCGTCATGAACAGAGTGTGTTCTAATTCTCTTTATATCCTTACAACACAATATGAATTATTTTGAATGTCTCCAGGTCTTTTGTATTCTATGAATTCTGCTCAATTCTCTTAATTTTCCTTCATTCTCAAAATTCTTCGGAATTCTCTGAATTTTTCTAAATTCTTCTGCATTCCCTGAATTTCACTGAATTCTCTGAATTCAATGGATTCGCTGAATTCTTATAAATTCTATGGATTCTCATGAATTCTATGTATTCTCTGAATTCTTATGCATTCTATGGATTCTATGGATTCTCTGAATTCTTATGGATTCTATGGATTCTCTGAATTCTTATGAATTCTATGGATTCTCTGAATTCTCATGGATTCTATGGATTCTCTGAATTCTTTCGGAATTTCCTGAGCTCTTTGAACTGTTCTAATTGGCTGAATTCTCACGATATCACTAAATTTTTATTTATGTTTTTTAATTATCTTGAAATCATTAGAATACACCTTAAGTTACTTTGAACTCCTTCATATCCTTTAGATATTTTTAATTCTCTTGAAATCCTTAGATGACACGTTAAATTATTTTAACTTCCTTCGAATATTTTGAATTCTGTAGAATTAAATTCATGATTTTCTAAAAATAATGCATGTTTTCAGGTGGCATAATTAGAATCAATGTTTTAAAATTTATGTATCATTTTGATATTGAAGTTGAAAATTATTTACGCACTTCTCACGATTGTCAGAAAATAATGCATCACATCTAGTTGCATGAATTAAATTTATGTTTCAAAAGTAGGTTTGGTATTTATTCGATTAGAAAATACGATGGAGAAGGTGTTATTTTGAAGAAAAACTCTGATCTATTTCTAAAAATAGGCCAAGTGCCACCGAAATTCGAAATTATTTGCAATTCCCATGATTTTAGGAAAATAATGTATTGCTTCCGGTGCCATGTTTGGAATTGATGTTTTAAAATGGTTTGGCACACTTTTTCGAACAAGGAAGACAATAGATAGGTTCTCATCTTGAAGGCAAACTCTTCTGAAATTTTAAAAAGAGGCCAAGGGGCAGCAAAGTTGGGAATTATTGAAACTTCCCATTATTTTCAGGAACTAATGCATTACTTTTAGTCGTGTAATTGAAATTTAAGTATAACAATTTTTTTTTTAGTTTTTCCATTAGAGAAGGCAACAGACAAGGTCTCATTTTGACGGAAAACACTTGCCTATTTTTAAAAATATTCCAAATGCCACTGAATCTGGGAATTATTTACACTTTTTATGATTTTCAGAAAATAATGCATTGCTTCTTGTGGTATGATTTGAATTGATATTTTAAAACTTGTTTGGGCTCTTTTTGAAGTTACCAATCAATTATTGAAACTTCTCTTCGCTTTGTGTAAATAATAATGCATTACTTCCTCTCTCATGACTGAAATTTATGGTTTGAAAATTGTTTGAGTAGAAGGAAATAGAGAAATAAGAAATTTTTACTTTGACGACAGACTCTTATCAATTAAAAAAATACTAAAAGTCAGCAAGGCTGCAAATTAATGAGTTTTCTCCTGGCTTTCTGAAAATAATGGATTACTTCCGGTGGCACGATTGGACTAGATGCTTGAAAGACTTTTTGGGTAGTTTTTCTATTAAAGAAGGCAACGAAGGGATCTAATTATAAGGTTAAATACTCAAGTGCTTTTAAAAAATGGCAAAGTGTTTAAAAATTACGAAACTCGTTATTATTACGGAAATAGAGTACTAAACTCGATCACAGGATTAAAGTGAGGTTTTCACAACTTTTTGGGGTAGTTTTTTGATTTCCGAAGCCAAGGATGTGAATCTAGTTCAGACTGTAAAGACTCGTGTGGATTTAATAAATGTTTAGGTGCTTATAAGTTGCGCAGTTCTAATTATTTTAGGAAGTAAGAAACTAAACTCTATGACGCGATTAAATCTTCGATTAAAACATCGAAACTTTTTGCGGTGGTTTTTCGATTGAGTATGTATAAATAATATTTTTTATGTTACGTATCAAAAATTGTATCAAAATCGTATCAAAAATGTCCAAGATTCTTTTCTTTTTTTGAAGAATTTCCATCCTGGACGACTCCGTTTGACGACGGTTTTAATTAGGTTCGCTAATTAGTGAAAACAATGTAAGTTAAAATAAAACATATCAGTAAGTATGCTGTTCAAAGATTATTCTTTGGAGGTGTGTTTCTAGTTAAACTTGCGCCCCAGGAAAAAATAAGTTGGAAATTTTTTCGTACATGCGTGTACCACTGATGTACGATTAATTGGCTAATTACATTTGAATTATAATTAAAATAATAGAATCAAAGAATTGAAGATAACTTAATTGTTTGTGAGGAATTTAGAGTATTCAGAAGAATTCGCAGAACGTAAAAGAATGTACAGAATTCAAAAAAATTTAGAGAATTTCAAAATGAATTCCGTAAGAGAATACAATAGAATTCAGCAGATTTCCGCGAATTCAAAAGAGTTCGGAGAACGTAAAAGAATTCAGACAATTCAAAAGAATTCATTGAATCTAGAAGAATACAGAGAATTCAGAAGGCTTCAGAGAATTAAGATAATTAAAAAGAATTCATAGAATTCAGAAGAATCCACAGAACGCAAAAGAATTCAAAGAGTTCAAAAGAATTCACAAAATTTAAAATAATTTATAAAATTGGAAAAGAAGTATGTAAGGGAATATAATAGAATTCCGAGTATTCAAAAGATTTCCGCAAATTCGAAAGGGTTCAGAAAATTTCAAAGAATTCCGACAAATCAAAAGAATTAAGAACATTTAGAAGAATACACAAGAATCAAGATAATGGAGAAGAATTCAGAGAATACAAAAGACGTGAAGAAATTCAAAATGATTCATGGTATCTTGTAAAGATTTCAAGTGAATTAAAAAAAAACTTCAAAAGAATTCACAAGTGTACATGTGAATTCTGAGAGTTCGTTTGAATTCCACATAATTCAAAATACTCGAAGGAAGTTAAAATAATTCAACGTGCATTCTAAAGGATCGAAAATATATTTTATAAGATTTAATATCTCTCGTCGCTCTGTTGCCGTGTGAAGTTAGACCATTGTCATTCACAAACTCCTGTAAATTTGAAATTACACGGCCTCAGATTTTTGGCGCACACACTCTTGTCAATGACGCATGTACTTTCGTCCATCTAACGCGTGCTTCTGATTGTTTTATCTTTAATTGTTAATTAGACGATAATTAATAATTTTACAACAAATAGTTATTATTATTTTAGACTTTATTTTTTATAGGGAATTCAAAAATACAGAAATGTACCTTGAGTACTGGGACACCCTGTAGATATGCAAGAGAATAGGACCAATGACTAGTAAAGCTAAGCGAATCATTTTAATTGAAATACCATTAGAACCTTGAGCATTTGATTTTACCTCCAAGAGTTTTTTAATTAGGGTTTCTCGCGATATGTCAGAAAAGAATAATTTACTATCATAAAAAGTAGAGGGAACTGAGGACGGGGAAGGAGTGCTGTTTGCAAGTAGTGTGGATTTTGTGGTGAAGGCTGTTAAAAGATCTGCAGGGGAGAAATTGCTATCAAGAGCCAAGTGTTTTTGAGGAATAAGCCCGAGTTGTCTTGAGAGAAGCCAGATGTTTTAATTTTTATTCCTGTTTTTGATGGAATTGTAATTATATTGATTGTATGAATTCCCGATTTTGGTTTAAACTAAGTTTCTCAATTCACGAAAATCGGCTTGAATAATACTTTTTCTTTTGTTCTTTCAGCCAATCTACGTTTTTTCTCTCTTTCTATCATCAAGTCTTTGATATGAGGAGTAATCCAAGGAGTGGTCTTCTTTTTTGCCTTAAAGGTATGGAGAGGCGCAAATTTGTCAAAAGCTAAAGATAAAAATGTTGTCTGACAAATAACCTTTCTATCTATATCTTTTACAATAAAATGCTTTTCCAGTCATAAGTATAGAGGTGGCAAATGAAGTATACCGAATTTAGAGCTGGAGATGGATGAAAAAAATATACTAACTGAGCTGATAATTAATTTATCGCAAACTTCTTTATATGAAGTAGTAGGTGACCTGGAGAAATGCTTATAGGCACAATTTAGACTGACTGGTATGAAGAGAAGTTTTCGTAATGATAAATAAATGGGGCATGAATATTTTTGTAGAAAGCCCTTCTTTTCCCTCGTTTTTAGATAAACGGTTAACTATGCAAAAATATATAAAAACACTTATCCACGTAGAATAAGATGCCAAACATTTTTTTATTAAACTATTTTTCACTATAAGTAACGGTTTTCATTAAAACCAATAAAAACTTCAAAAATATGATTTTTGTCGCTATTTTACATTACTATAAAAAAAGCACAAGGCTGAAATTTACTGAAATTTTTTTGGTGGAGAAGGCACACAACATTTTTTTTGACCCTGAAAGTCCTCAATTGGCTGCTTTTGTTGACACTGAAAGGTCTAAAGCTAAAATTTAGTTGACCCTGAAAGTCATAAATTTTTTTTTTTTATTGGTCCATAAAGCCCAACAACTGTTGCCTAGAAAGCTGGAAAATTATTTCATGGCCAAAAAAGCAGAAATTTCTTTTTAATTTATAGACACGCGAAGCCAAGAGGTTTCCAACGACTAGATACTATTGGATATATTGTTATTATATAAAATTTATTAATATGAACTGCCTCTTGATTTTTGTGTGTGTGAATCGTTGTCTCTTTTATTATGCATTATCTTTTTAATGCCATTTAATGCCCTCCTTCTTACTGGGATGGCGATTCGTATGAAATTACTACTAACCATTTGCCTTTTTCTAAATAAATTATAGAATTAGGTCTCTTAATCCGAAAAATTGTATATTTACTCATTAAAGAATTATAGTTATAATTAATTTATGACAACAAACCTTTCTGCATGCTTCTTTACACAATTTCTGATATTTATCTTTAAGTTTTTCAGAATGCTGACCTGCACCTGAAAATGATAAAAATGTTTATGTAATGCAGACATGATTTATACAAGGACTAAGAGTAAAAGGTTTTTATCACTTGAGATTTTAAACCTTGAACCGGCGAGGAACATATCCTTAAATTTAGCTCCCTTCAAGATCAGAAAAAAATTGACTGCAGGGAGAGTGTTCCTATCCCGAGTGGACGGTGCCTGCTTTTTAAGCACTCATAAATGTTCCTTTAGTTTGTGTACTGATAAAAAAAAGTGTTCGCTCCTGATGAGATCTCAACCGAACATACGTTCAAAAGATCTGGAGTGGAGTGGACAACAGTCCGAAAGAGCAAGGTTTAGATTCCAGTTTTGGCTCTCTGAGGTTTTACTCTTAGTCCCTGCAATATAGTTCATATTGATGATTTATATTAAATAATATAAAATAAGTAATATTCAGAAATTCAAATAAAATTAAGTAAATCTTAAATATTGACATATACTGATGGATGTCAATCATAAATGTTAATTATTATTAAAGCATATAATTATAGAAATGTGTAGTTTTATTAAGTTTTCTGAGAGAGAGATTAAACATGATTTTAGTAATTTAAACAAAAAATTTGCTTATAAACAGCGCGAAATTCATTGGCAGGAATCTGACTTCATTACTGGGTTTTGAATATTGTCTTTAATACATCATTAATGATCGGTAGTTTACGAAAAAGAATCCTTTGTGAATGAATTTCTCAATTCTTTAAACAATTTTACTCCATTGAAACTGAATAGAAAATAGAAAAAACAGGAGAAACATTTAATATCACAAAATTGTCGACAGATTATAATCATTCTAGGCACTTCTTTGTTTTCTGCGAACACTTGAATGTTGTAGAAAGTATACATTGTTCAAATGATATATTTTCGTAAAAAATATTACATTTATTTTATTTTATTGATTGTATTAAATTCTAATCGTCGGAAAGGAGAAAATGCATTCTACAAATAAAATGAAGAAACTACATTGTTTAAACATATCAAACTTGTTTAAATATTTAGGAATTTTCTTAGAAAACAAAGAAGTACCTGAAAATATTGGAATCTGTCGAAACATGACAAAAATTAAATATTCAAACAAAATAAAATTGTTTAAATATTTAAGAGTATTCTGAGAGAACAATGCAGTATAACCAAAAATATTAAAATCTTTTGAAAATTTGGTAATCTAAAATTTTTCTCCTGATTTTTCTAGGTAATCTATATTCTCGAAGAAATATCTATTATTTAAATAATTGTGAAGTCCCCTGGAGGTACTAGTTGGACGTTCCAGTGTAACGTTCCCAAGGGGCGCACATTTTTAACGTCCCGGGCACGTGCCTAGTTTTTGATTGAGTCCCTCTAGGGAGAGTCTGGACAATGTGGGTTGAGCTGTGATTGGTGCTCTAAGATCCGCGTAAACAGCAATCACGTATTCGTTGGAATTCGAATTCCCGTCTGAAAATGCTGCATCCGATTCGATGAACCAACATTTCATCGAATTGTATGTGAACTTTGCTTCCGATTTCTTTCCGAACGTCGAGCTGTCCCACTTATCGAACCCTTCCGAGTCTTTCCGAATGTCCCAGTCTGCGGCCTTTTTCCAATCATTTCCAAATGTCTCGCTTGTTAAGTCGTTCCGGATGTTTCCGATTTCTTTCCGAATGCCTCTCCACTTTACTCTTTCTGAATGTTTCCAGTTTCTTTCCGAATCGAATTTAAACAAATGTATTCTCGTAATAATAATTTATTTTTATCTTCAAAGAATTTTTAATTGCAGTAATCCAAATGATTCCTGTCAAATCCAGCAAATATATAGCCTATGAAGTAAAAGAGAATATGCATAAATAAATATAAATAAAGAATATAAATAACATAGAAAATATAAAAGGGATTAGGTTGTATGGCATTCTATTCTTGGACCCTAAGTAAAAGGATTATCCTTTGAACCCTAGCTCTGACGATTCCTGAACAGTTTCTCATGAATTCTTACATTTCCTGCCGATTTCTGTCGAGAAACGGAACAAAAGTGGTCAGAAATGATCAGAAGTCCTAAATTTTTTCTGACGATTCCTGAATTTTTTTTTTAGGGATATTCCATTTACCCAAGTCTCACTTTTAATTATTATGATATGTTCTTCTTTACAAAAATTTCTTTTTTGTATTGTAAAAATAAGTACGCTATGAAATATAAATTTCTCTGAGCTGGGCTTGTGAAAATCATAAGGAGCGTCATTTTGATCGATTTCCATATTCACAATAAAAACAAGGCTTAATGAAAAAATAACTGTGCATAATGACGTTTTACTAAAAAACACTGGAAAATACTATGCTAAATTAGGAATATCCTAATTTTTTTGTGATTTTAATAAAAAATCTTCGGATAAGTTCTGACAGCATCTCGATGTATCTGCTTGTTGCTAGCGCCATTTTGATCTAGGATTGTCGCTTATTCACTGACTCACTCGCTCCATCCCTCCCAGTTGTGTAATCCATGAACCCAATCGACAGTGTAACGCTCAATTATCACGTTTCTTGGGGGCAGATGAGGAGTTCCATCTTTGAGGAACGTAACATATCGCGAATCGATAAGGAAGCGATGGAGTTTACCGACATGATAAGTAGTATGCGGTAAACCCTCTTCGAACTGCCACCAGCAGCGAAACACACGAGTAGCACACGTAACACAGGAGTGGGGACTTACTTGGCTACTAGAGGGATGAGCTGTTAAACAGCCGCTCCCGGCAAGAAAGCTCGTCTTTTTCCCGATGCGTCGGCAGGAACGCCAACTCTAAGAGAAGAACTGCGGTTCCCCCTTAGAGCAACCCAATTATCTAATTATATGCGCGTTGGCAATTAATGCCTTTTCTTAGATTCAGGATATATCGAGAGGACGTATAGTCCATTAGAATCTTTCTCTGAGTAAGAGAAGATTCATGCACGCTTTAGAATTGATATAGCTTCTCGTGTATTTACACAACAATTTCTTATCTTGTCCAGACGGCTCTGCAACATATGGATATTTATCGATTTTCCTTCACATGCAGTAGCCAGCTGTGAGAGTAAGCGTGACGTAAGAGTAGTCACGCTTCCAGGTATTTCATGTCGATTTCCGTGAAATTAGTCGGGAATTCGTCGTAATAAAATACCAGTCTAAATACCATTCAGAAACAGGATTTAAATGTCTATGAATGAATAGTATTTTGCTTGGGTATTTTCTATCCTTTCTCAATAAGATCAGTGCTCCCTGAGATAAATGTTTATAATCCAATTCGCGATTACTGTAAATTCTGTTAAGGGTATAAATTATTAGAATCCAATATTCCAAAAAAGAGAATCAATTTTCCTTAAAAAGTTCGTTGAGTTTTTAAAAGATAAATAAATTCAATGGAATTAAACTTAAAATCTGAGCAATTGTATCTTGTTAGAAGATTTTGCTTGTTTTTGTTTTTTGTAACTTTAAGTAGGGAAAAGGTGATTCTACTGACAAGGGGAGTGCGTCAATCTTCCCTCACCTTTTTGCACGAAACTTACAGAATCGAAAGTTCAAAATGGATGAGTAA